>VZTT01032100.1:0-13919 GCA_013400855.1 Buphagus erythrorhynchus | reverse complement strand
TTATGTATGCAGTTTTTTAATGGGCCCCTATCCAAGGGCTAGCAGCACAGAAATAACCAAACAAAGCTGAAGACTCAGCAAAAGAACAGGGCATTTAGAAGTGATGTTTACCAGTAGGAAGTCATTCCTCTAATGAAAATTTAACAAGCACTAGTGTAGTCAGAAAAAAAAATAAGAAAAAATTACAGTTTCCCTAAATGAAAATAGCAATCAAAGTTTTTGATTGCCTATCAGCTTTGAAATGCTAATTATTATGGTAACTGTGTTGGTGAAGGTAAGGAATTACTTAAAGGGTGTTATTTTCTTTTTTCAGTTTTTTTTTTTTTTTAATCACTGCTGCTCTACAGCTGCTCGTGCTCAAGGAAACAAAACTGTATGGATAATTACCCCTATAGAAGCAATCCAAAGGTTCACAAAGTAAAAGCTCCTTCCACCTTAAAGATCAAGGTTTTAAATTAGGAAAATACTTAAGTCTCCAGCCTGATCAAGATGTTTGACCTGCTGGGCAAAGGTAATCGCCAGGGACTTAATTCAGGACTCTCTCAGCACACAACACAGAGGGGATCCCCAGTGCAGTATCTTGAAACAGTAAGATGCTACTTAGAGCAACTAGAAAAACAAGCACTGCAATTTAAAAAAAATTAATAAAAAATAAGAGAAGCTTTTAGCCTTTTCCCTAAGAACTCATCATTTCTTTTCCTTCAGAACCCTTTTCCAAACACTGGCAGAGGTGTCCTAGTCAGCTCCCGGTCAAGCTCTTGTCAGGAAAGGAAACAGGTTTTCCTGTGGTTGATCAGGTTTTCACTTCATTTACAGATATAGTTCCAGCAGGACTAGAAGAAAACTTCTGTGACTGCTGTCATGCTCATGGTAAAACCTTCAACCAACTCAAAAGAAAGAGGAGTTATGTTAAGACAAACCTGGCATTAGCAATCCTGTGCTGTGTGGAAAGGCCATCATGATTGCAAAGCTCAACCACAGAAAAGCAAAGTAGTAAGGGAATGAAATCTAATGAAATCAGCTAATTCTCCATTAACCAGTAAGTCACTAGGATCAATTCACATCTTCCTTAATGCCTAAATCTCAACTTCCTATGAAAAAATAACCAGAGAAAATTACACTGCACTTAGAACTATAGATTTTGATTATACCATTAATCATCAGAGGGCAAATGTTCTTGTATGAGACAGATATGCCAACATACCACAGCACTTTTATATAAGCCTCCATTTCCCCTCAAAGCCAAGCAAACTCTTGGATGCCTCATTGAACATAATGAAATAGTAATAAAAAATACAAAAGAACATAAAGCAAAATGCACAAGATGTGTATCTTTCTTCATTGCTCCTTTTGATCACACCACAAAATACTAATCAGCCATGTAGACCTATTACTGTAGCACCTAGCTAGTAAACAGCTTCTATTTACAAACAGGATTATCTGCAAAGAACACAACTAAGAGCTCACATGGATGGTACAGTAGCTCAGCTGACACTGGATAATGAATTAACCTATGGTAACTCAATCTGGACCAAGACAGGGTTTCAGAATCTAAGAGCTCACAATTTAATCAAATAGTGTAGTGTTCTATTCATAAGGAATATCACTCCAAGGATGTAGCATACAGCAAGATGCACACAAGTATTTCAGACCTTGAAAGCCTACATGCCCTCCAAATGTTTGCCATAATTTCATCTAGAGACACATACAAAATTAAAATAAGATGTCCACTAGCAGAATGGGGGAGCAAAATTAGTACTGGGAATATTTTCTCTAATGAAAAGCATATAAAGAAATACTGGATGTAGGAGACAAGGCAACTCCCTTAATGTTTGTTTTCTCTGAACAGCAAAGAACTCATGCTGAGAGCAGTGTATGGAACAGGGGAAGCCCATAATGTGAGATCTGGGATCTATTTTTCTCTTTATACATCTTATCTATCTCCAAGTGTGTGGAAACAAAACTGCAATATAAACTCAGAAAATTCTTATATGAAGAACTTAAAAATAAAAAACAAACAAGCAAACAAAACCCCAAAGCAACTGATGACTTCATTTTGGGGAGCATGGGCTAGTGTTCTGCTAGAAGCCAACTAAATGCCCAAATGTGGCTCTATGTAAGAGAGAAATTGTCAGGAAAGACGAATCAAGCAATAGCACACTGTTTACTCCAATACTCTGATGGGTATTGGCAGGAAGGCACTTTCCTGTCTGAAACCTAACCAGCATCCTGAACTACACAGGATGGCAGACACGTGAAACTGCCATGACAAGCACTATAAGGTACATCAGATACATGAAAGTTGCTAGAAAATTTTCTCCTCCCATCCCAGGATTTCAGTGTTTGTTCTCTTTCTATCAGCACAGTAAGCATGTTCATTTTTCTGTTCCTGAGGCCAACACAAAACACACTTTAAGAAGTCAGGTTGCCATGACACATGGAAGTTCTGACCACCATGAGGAACTGGCAGCTTGTTTCCCACACTCACCTGGGACCATCACCCCTAAACAACAGTTTGGGGCACAACATCATTGGCTTTTGCTTCAACTTACAGTAAAATGACAATCCCTACAAGCAGCTGCCACAAAAGTGGATTGATACAGCAGAATTTAGGTTTGATATGTGACTTAAGCCTCCAGTATCAAGTAAGAGGCAAAAAACTGAATGCTTTTCCAGGCTCACTGTAACAGCTTGTAAAGAAAAAATATTGCAAATCGAGTTCTGAAAACTTTATAGGATACACTGCATTTACAGTTTAATAGGCTCTTCTACATCCTTCTACTTAAGTATAAAGTACCACATTAAATACCAAGGTTAGTATAATTTCTGATTGCCCTCGTGTCTGAGCAAAATAATGGGACATTATATACTTAGGGGCAGTTACAGCTGCCTCTTGACAGCAGAACTCCCAACTGAGAGCATTTTGGCCTCTGGAAGGAAAAATTAACCCAATGCTGACTAAAAGAAGCAAGATTGTTGTTTTCAATACATGGCTGCCAAAATATCTGCTACAGTTTTTTCAACCTACCTGCATAATCTCAAGGCATATTTAATCAGATACAGCTGTTTGTGCAACTTAAATGGTGTTTTTCTCCCTGCAACATTAATTCCCCCTAGAACATTAATATTTCTTGGTGGTCACATATTATAAATCATTTTGTGAAATACAGTCTAATAAAGTGGAGAGTCCATACAGAAGTTTTTGCTAAGTGACTTATGCATACAGAAGCATGGACCAAATGTTACCCTGAATACACAAGCATTCAAATGCCTCAAGTAAACACATTAGAAGGAAACAAATCACATTGGTGCATACTGTGTGGATGGAACTGGGATTAGTTTGAAATGATTTCTTGTTCATTAGGTTACTACTTTTTAATGTGCATTTCATTTTTTTTAAATAAATGAAATATTGTTTCAATCTTAACTAGAATTTTTAATCATTTTGTGGTACTATATTTTACATCTAGAAGAGGCCACCATGACCACCTGATTTGATCCCCTCCTTATAATGTAGACCAAAGAAACCACTCTCAAGCTTTAAAACTTCTGGATCTCATTTGCTATATATAAATTAGCTGCCAAAGCATGACTGAAAATGGTATTTAGAGTTACAATAGAAAGAAGAAGAGAGGACAATCAAAGGCACTGATTACTTAAATTTTACAGCAGTTACATTCCTGATGTTTGCCATAGTCCTGCCTTGACCTCTACTTGGACACCAGCATGACTTTCTTCATTGCTGAGATTAAGGCATTTATGGTCAAGGTCATATCATATTTTATTTAAACACAATGCAGAAGGACATTAAATTTTACAGGCCAGATTCACCCTGGTACTTGTGCAAAGCTGGGGCTGCAGGGCAGAGCAAACAGCCAGCTCATGTGGGAGCTGCCAAGGTGCAACTTCCCTTCATGGGCCCAGAATAAACATCCTCATCTTTCTTATGGCCAGCCAGATCTCACAGCCCAACATAGCCTCTCTCCACCTGGATCTTAGGGAGATGACAGGGGCAACAGTACTGCATCAACCAGCGCCATTGTTTAACAGATTTGAGTCCTGAGGTGAGACAAAGTCCTGTTTTACGAACAATAGCAAAAGGAGACAGCAGCTCTGCCAGCTCTTACCAGGGTTTTGCTCCCTTGAGAGCTCCTCCTCTCAGATGGAGGTCCCCACTTGCCATTCAGAAGTTCTTTTAAGTCACCTTGGGCCTAAACACTGTAATTGTACAGAAAGGTACTAAAGCAAGTTTCAGCGAGTCAACCTCACAGCACAAGGATTCAAAACCATCACCACACACCCTTCCTGGCCACAGCCCATTACACCTGCACCTCACTAGCAGCAATCATTTCAACCAAACGATGCATGTATTTCAACCATAACTATGAACACAAATATTGAGTAAGGTCCTGACCCATTCCACCTAAGGCACCTGAAATGACTGCAATCAGTAAAGTCTCCATATTGCACAGCCAGTAAGAACAGACATCTCCTGCAAATGTTACAGCTCTGAGAACACACTTGATCCTCCAGGAATCAGTGTTTTTATTTTTGACTGTACAGCTATGAACCATTGCTGAAAGGAGAAGCTCAGCTCTCCCTGCTGAAGACAGAGAAACAACACTGACACACAGATAGATGAACACTAGGAAGGCAACAGGTTTCGCTTCATTTTATCTGGGGCAATCTTTCAGCCATATAATGAAATAAAAATCTCTTGGGGACCTTAGATCAAAATGTTTTTTGGTCTAGCAAGCACAACTCCCCCTCAGGCTCCACGTGGGTTACGGGTTTAATCGCATCTTCCTGCAAGCACGCCGGCAGGAGCGGGGCCACCCTTGACTCCATCGGCTGCTCCATGGCTGTGGGCTTAGGCAGAGCAGAATTCAGCTGTGCATGCCTATCAGGGCTCTAACGCTGGGAAGAGAAGTGGAACACACAACCAAGGCAATTTAATCTAGAGGAAGATAATTCACTACCAGCATCAGTGACCAGCACCCAGATTTCTCCCAGTGAAAGAGAGACTGTATGCCTGTTATCTTTACCCTTAACTCTGCACAAACTGTCGAAACGTCTGTACCTGAATCTAAGGATATTGATATTGCTGTGAACAGGGATGTCTTCCACAAAAGTAACTGCAATGCTAATACTGTGTAGCAGGTGGAGATCTGAACTGGGCACCTGTTACTTAATGCAACTTTCTGAAGTCAGATTTAACTTTCTGGATTCTTTTTTTCTTGTGGCTGGTGCTGAAGATACCAAAAGCATGAAGCTTAATATGTCATCCACATGAGAAGAAAGCCTCCCCTCCATCCTCCTCTGTCCTCCTGTTTCCTTTCAGGACACTTATATAAGATAAACACAAAACAGCTCCCTCTGTTGAAGTAACCTGAGACATGAAAAGCAGGAAAATTCCCCTAATCCCAAGATCTTCTCAGTGAGGTATTTATCTTTTGTCTCTTCTATATACTACTTTTCAGAGCACATGTTCTTTTACAGCACTGCTTGTCTCTGCCCACAAAGGAGAAAATAGTATCTTTAGCTATGGAAGTATCCAGGCTTCTTTTTCAAAGTCAGGATGTGATATAGAAGATTATTAAATACTACACATACAACTATTCTTTAATTCCACAAGATTTCCATTCACCACTGCTTACATCCAAAGCAAGTCTGTACCTATCCACATGCACAGCTGTAAGCCCAATGTGCAGTTACACATCTGCCCCTCCTCATAAGGGTTGCCAGCAGATTTGTAAAAATAAAGAAGTCAACTACATACCTGCCTTCCTACAAGAGATAAGGCACAGGGTCTCACACCTGTCAAGACACTGAATTAATTAATTTCTAATAATCACAGGCTTTCACTAGATCTCCTCCATACTTTTAATCGGGCATTTGTATACATTCTTACCAGTGACAGAGGTAGTCACTCAGCTCTCACTGTTAGGTCACTGCCAGCAATCTTCCACCAGGCAAGTTGGGAAGGTGTTGTATGTTAAGAACTGGCAGGAAAGGGAGGGAAATCACTTTGATTGTGTGCATTTTCAACACACAAATGCTAGTAAATGTAGAGAATCCAAACTCCACCTCCCACCCTTTCTTGCTCTACTGCAGATCATGATGGCAGTTCCCTCACTTGGATGCTTTGGCTCCACCTTTCCCACCATTCAGGTTAAATGGCTGAACTCCCCGTACATCACCCAAAGCTCTTTTGTGTCACTAACATGATGTCATTGATATCATCGCTGTAACAATCAACCCTGAAGCACAACACGATTGTTTCTCCAACTCACATTCACAGCACATTTGTTCAAGCAGGCTTGAAAATGAGAGGATGAGGCAGGTTAGGTTTTCCTGCTCAGTAGGTTTTTGCTTCAATCTAATTAACAACATTCAGCAATTCACTGAACTTCCTAGAAAACCGCACATGTAACATACTTTAAAATAAGCTCTAAAAGCAAACAGTCCTTTTTTTTAAATGCACTCCCCAGATGGAGAGGTTTCCTCAGAAGTTTCTTTGTGATCTTATACTGAAACAGCTGAACCAGAAAAGTTGAGCTGCGTCTGAGCTATCTTGGTCTTGTTGTTATTGCTAATGGTTTTCTTCTTCATCTAAGAGCTAACAAGGAAAGCCACTGCTGGTTCTCTGACATGCAAAGAAGTGACAGTACAGCTCACTAGAAACAGGCAGCTGTGGTCATCTTGGTCTGGAACCGGGTCAGTGATGCCAGCTCATGGTTGTATGGGCAAAATATGCAAGTAATATTGGGGATTCAGAGGCTGAGGACAAGATCATCCTTTTCCTGCCGGTAGAATTCAGGCAATACAGCTTTAATAGCTCTGAAAATGTAGCTTCCTCACAACAAAAGGCATATTTCATGTACAATTTTTGGTAACTTTTCCTCATTTCTGGGAAAGTGTCAGGGAATGTATGTGAGGCCAAGCCAAGCCCTGCACTGCTACACCACCTTAATCCCAAGAGAGTCATCAACAGCAGATTGCCACTGCACTGCATTATGTTGCTGCTTGTGGGAGAATGTGTGCTGATGGAAGCACAACCCAGCTCCAAATGCTGTTAAGATCACTGGACACATTCAGTGGGAAAGACTACAGAGTCTTAACTCTACTGCTTGTAACTCCATCCCTGATACTGAAAAGAGACCTTTTGCCAGCTAAAGTCACTTTGACCAGAGGAGCTGCAGCAGAGCACGTCACACACAATGTCAGCAATGTTCTTGCCATCAAACAAGTGCGAAAAGATCCTTCGGACTAGCTCAATATGACATCACCACCTTCCAAATTCTGACTTTCTCAGAAACTGTCCCTAAATGCCTCGAAAAATGCCTGTCCTCATCTCCAGAAACAAGAGTGCCCTTAAGCTGTACAGCCAAGAATAAATTCCTTCAGGGTTCTAACAACCAATTAAGGGATGTGAAGCAATTACTTTTATATCCATACAAATGAAACTCCTCCAATGCAATTAACAATCCCTTATCATCTACTGTTGAATTTGCGGGAACCATATGCTGTACACTCTCTCCTCCCCCAACTTTCCCACAAATTTAAGCAGGTTGTTTTAGCTAATATAATGAAACCTACCTATTCAAGAGAAATAATAGATGTGTGCACATTATCTGAGTATTTTTAAATGTCTTTTTTAATTTTAAATACAATTTCATTTGAGATTTTGCAGCTTTCATTTCTATTAATAAATTATCATTTCTTCTTTATAAGTGATGAGCTAGTATGTCATGTAATTTCTTTCCTCTAAATAGACTAAGACTTTGATCTAATGCGAGCCCTTGCTGGAGTAGAGAGACTTTCTGTCTAATTTAGTTACAAAAAATATTCAATTAAACTCGGGAGTTTAATTCATTTAGTTATGAAAATTAGATGAGCTCAATAAGGTACATTTGATGAGCCTTAAGGAAGAAAAAAAAAAAAGAGGAAAAAAAAAGAATATCTGAAAGGGAAACAAATATGAATGGAGAACAAAAGTAGCTTTTCCTGCTCATGTTGAAAGGTGGATAATATGAAGAGTCTGAGTTCCATTTTGTGTGCCTATATAAAACACAGCCACAATGACTTCGTGCAAATTATACATCCAAGAGATACATGAAGAGCTGGTGTTAACATCCTAATTGTCTCTCGGGTAACAAAAATCCCCATAGGTGATTGAGTCCCCATAATTAAGTCCCTTCACCCCAGTGAAGGGAAATCTGATTCCTCCCAACAGGATTACACCATCCACACACAACTCCTCTGCATCTCCATCTGAGGAAGAAGAAAGACACCTGAATTATTTCTCAAAAGCAGAACAGAGCAACATGGATCTCTCCTCCTAGTTTTGCAGCCCTCACTCACCATTTTTGCAGATGGGACAGCACTGGTCAGGCTCATACACGGGATCCACACACTCGGTCTGGGGACAGGCTGAGACCGTGCACAGCACTTCGCCGTTGGCTTCACAGCGACACCTCTCACACGGAGAAACCTGAAACACAAACCCAGTCACCCTTTAACTCCTTCACTCAGTGCACCCCTGGAGAGTGCAGTGCCCACCTGCTCATCTGCAATGTTCTTTCCTTCACATCTTCTTCCCACTCTAAAACAAATGGGTTTTGTGGCCATGCAGAGAGCAAGGCTGGGCTCCCGCAAAATTACAGAACCACAGCAGGAAAAGAAAACCAAAACAAAACAGGTTCTCCTCTGAACCTATACACCAAATGAGAAAGTCAGAGGGATGCTGAAAACAAGTACAGTGAAGACTTTTAATACAAATAAAACAAAAATTACCTTACTGAATTTTTAATGAACTTCCAGAAAATTAAGTTCATAATCTAGTTTAGTTCTATTAGAGGTTCAAAAATAATTTAGAGGAAAAAAAAAAACTTATTTTAAGAAGAAAAGTTTTGCTAAATGAAGTTTGAAACTTCTTTTAATGGAAATCCTTACTGTAATTTTTTCAGGTTTGAAAGTATTTTGGTAGCAGGAAGTTACATTTTATTGAAAATTATATTTTTCAAAGAGAAGTCAGGAAATAAGCCCATCCTTTTGCATTCAGGTATTTCCCAGAGGTTAATTGTTTTTGGACAATTCTTCTAATACTTGTAATTCTCTGGAAGAAAGTTGAAATTCAAAGAAAGGGGTGAAAGAAAAGACAGGTAATCCTTTATACCTAGTGAAATGTTACAGGGTTTGAAGAACTCTTACAGAATAGGAATATCATGAGGTAGTTACTTGAAAGACCTACTTCAAAGAAATTAATTCCCAACAAAAGAGTAGCAAGATGCTCTTTAGTAAAAAATGGGCTTTGAAATGTCTGCATTTGCCACATGTACAATTCCAGCTGTCCTCCTTAGCATTCCTGACATCCTCACACCAGACAAGATGGAGGGAAGCAAGGATGTGAAGAGCAATAAATGCTGTACTGTAAATCTCATTGCTGCACTCCATAAAACCACATGGGTACCCATGCTCAGAACACAGGATGAAAATGCAGCTGAACATTATTATTAGTGATCCTCTAAATGTATAATCTGTGCAGATTACTGATCTACTTAAGGAGGAGGTTGTTCTTTTTATGGACCCTTTTTCATTCCAGATTCCAGCTGATACAGACAATCCCCCATTGCACTTCTCCAGTAAGAGCAGAAAAAAATAAAATCTAAAAAGGAAAATAATTATTCACTATGAAGAATCACCCAGATGTCTAACTTGCAGATCATCTGCTTCTTCTCCCTATTTTTTAGGCAGCCTATCACATTTTTTCCTCAAATCCATTCTCTGCTTGCTTGCCTCACCTCCTTCTCACTTCCAAAGTTCAAACATGCTGATGCTTGCAAAGCATCATCTCCAACTAAATGCTCATTCATGCTTTGCTACTTCCCTTCCCACCTGCCAAGGCTGTTATTTGCTTATGCACTCACATATCTTTCATGCCCTCCCCTCTGCTTAGGAAGCCTAAATAGGGTCTCCTGCTGTGTTGCTTTCTGCTTTTATTACTATTAGTTATTTCAGGTTTCCTTTGCTAGCTACTCACTTTGTGTTTTCTCTTTGCTTTACACTCTACCAGGGGTAACACCACGGCATATGTTTATGAAGTCCTACACAGAGGCTGACAGCCTCGTTCAGAAGACCTTTATAACAGACTTCAGGACAACTTTGTCCTGTAATTGTTTTTAAACTGTCACTTTCACTTCCAGAGCTGGAGTGTCAGCAGATGAGGAGGTTTTTGATCCAGTGCTCAGAGTTGAAAGGCTCGGGTATTTCAAGTAATCACTTGAACCACACGTGAAGTTTTGAGTGTTGGCAAACCTGAGCTCCTAATTATTAAGTCAATAATAAGAATCCTTCCTTCTAGAGTTATATCTAGAAACAATACTTACTAGGTGATAAAAAACATGGTTTTTAAGGAGGACTGATTTTTTTAAATATTGTTTTCCATATAAAAATATTATAAAATATATAATCCTACTTGAAAAAAGATACCAGCACCCACTTCCAAGGATCATGATCAACAAGGCAAATCTACAGCTTTCAATCAAATTTAACACTTTTTGCCATGACTTGGAAAATATGTAAATTTGCCAACCATCAAAGTTGAATGAGAACAGTAGCTACCACAACAGACATTCCTTAGTCCAGGACACTGCTCAGTAGCTGTCATTCAATACTGAAAGTGGTGTAAAAACTAGCGTATCTGATGACCATCAGGAAACAAGGCAGCACACAGATGTTATTCCTAAAATATCTCCTCCGTAAAATTTAAGCGTATTCTAATCATATAGGTTTACTAGATTTCCAAATTTAACAAAGGCTGAAATTCTCAGAAAAATGAGTCATTTACTATTGACTGAGAAACAAAACGGCTCTAATTCTTATCTAATAATGATGATTCATGATACACATTTCTGTCCTATACAGCACATACACCTGAAGGCTACATCTTTCATGAACAGAGTGCACTTTTAATGTGATGCTGCAGTAATGAGGACACTTCTAGTGTAATAGATCATGGGACTTCAGGGGAATACTTATAGTACACCCTTGGTAAGTACTGTCATCTGTACAACCCACTAACCTGACTAATGGCAGCAGCAACAAGGAAGGTCTCCACGAGCTTATTTCTACAAAGCTCTTTTCAGGCATGAAAGCAAGCCGTGGCAGCTGCTAAAATGGTATCAGTGTCAGTCATTATCTGCTCATCTTTGGACTAAACAATAGCACATTGCTTTTTACTGATCATCAGGATACAGCAGGAGCTGTAGAAAACCCCCACTTTCTGCACCTCAACAGTAGCTCAATACTTGGAGACATAATTATCACTAGAGAGAGAGACAGTAAGACAGTGCCTGTATGTAAGAGCAGCTAAATAAATCAGAATGAAAAGACACATTTGGTCCTTCACTTCTCCTCTCTACTCATGCAGTGCAAGCGCATTCCCTGCAGCGCAGCTCCTAGTGGCAGTCAACGCAAGGAGCATCCCACTTGTTCCTGTGGGGATCGACCAGCCCAGCAGCACTCATGCTCAGCACTTCTGACATAACCAGGCCAGACTGAAAATAATACCACTTATCAATCCCTCTCTGACGACTAATGATACCACGTCTCCACGGTCTACAGATGAAGCTGCTAACTCTAGAGCAGCAGCAGTTCTGCCTATGAAAAACCTGCAGGAAGGCAACAAGAGGCAACAAAAGTTTTGTGTATTCACCAGGCAGTCATAAAACCTCTAGAAAATAGACTACAGATGGCAAAAAAACCTAGTTCTTTAGGGTTGTTTAAAGGGAAGTTTATGAGCAGAGGTATAGGAGTTGCAGACACTGTAAAAGAGCAAATGCACTACTGTGTAAACGGCTAAGTTTTCCACTAATGGAGTGTGAAGAAAGCTAGAGCTTAGTAAGGCTAGTAGGTCTATCCAGCAGCTTAATGTAAATTATCATAATTAAGAAGTGACAAATCATTTGTATTCCAAAATAATTTGAGCTTTCCCCTACCACACGTCCAACTTTAATCACAAAAAGACATCAAAACAAAACCAACAAAAGAGCTGGATTAATAACAGATATACAATCTACATTTGGTCCCTTAACCCTTGAAAATACCTAAATTAAAAAAAAAATCAATCATAATCCCAAATTTATTTTGTTTTGTGATGGAATTTTTACTAATATTTTCTTGCCAGTGACACAACTAAGGAGAAGATGAATGGGGGTTATACTGACAATAATAAACATATCAGCCATGCTTTTATTCCTCTGTGCCTTCAAAATACCATAGATCTTTCAAAACTCATTTGGCTTTGTTGACTTCCAGATTTCCAAGTAACTTACTCACATAAAAATACAATTTGTGGTAGCAAGGAAATTCTAAAAGACACAAAGCAACAGCTTTCAAAATTACAGGTATTTTCCAAAACATTGCACTTCCAAAGATAATTTCCGGTTCCTGTAAGACTTTATACGTCAGCCTTCATTTTCAAATTTTACTTGGAAGATTTGAACCACATGCTTTAGAAATCTCCAGTTTCAGTGCAGAACTTTAACACCCATTGCATTTCACCAAATAAAGATTTTGCTACCAGTTCCAGTAATACAGATGTTGTGATCACATTGCTATTCTGCCTCACAATATCCACAGGTGACCAGAGTGATGCTGATGGAAACAGCTTTATGAGACCTCATTCCTTCCCTACACTCAAGCTGTGCTGACATCCATGTCTTTCTGAAAACACAGAAGTGCATGCATACATGCACACCCAAGCAAAGCCAGAAGGATAGACTGCAAATCAAAGAAGGAACACATCAAACCTCAAATTCCCTGGCACACTCAGCTTCTGGCTCTAGTCAGGGGAATTCTTTGCCATGCCAAATCATATAGGAATTTTATATAAGCAGACTTACAAACTTGCATGCATAATGACACATATATACATAAATGTTTGTGCAAAAAATGTCACTTAAGTGTTAGGAGGTCACCTTCTTTTTCCTTCAGTGATGACTGGTACTCTTTGCCACAAATAGCAGGTGCAGACGCAAAGAAAAATCACATCACTATCCATTTATAACTCTTTCCCTGACCTAATCAAGAGATAGCATATTAGTAACCTCTCTAAGACCATCAACTTTAAACTCACAAAGTTACCTTTGAAACTGTGCAGTTGCTTGCATTTTGCAATTGCTTCCATTGAGCAACAGCAACCTGACTACATCTGCCCCTTGTGTTGCCAGACAACTCCACTGACTGCAGTGGCCTGGGCAAACAGCTGCATTTACAGCTTGTGCTCACAATATTGGAACCATCACTGAAGCTCAACTTAAAAACTAGGTTCTCACATAGGAAAATGATCAGGCTGCAGTTCCACTGCCTGATTGCGCCAATAACCTTCTTTGTTTGTCCTGAGCAGACATCTCTTCTCACTTGTGTTTCCAAAGCTGGGTAAAACAAAGCAGTAAGAAAACCAATGTTTCATTAGAGGAGGGTATGGAGACAAGGGCTAAAAGCTGAATGGAGTTAAAAAAGAAAGTTGAAACCCAAAATCTTTTCACAACATTTCTGTAAATGTCACTGTTCAACACTCCATTTTTACCAAGGCTGTCGTCAGCCATATTCAAATGTACCAGGGAACGTTAAAGTTCTACGCTCAGTACACATTTAACACAGTATTTTAGGCTTGCTTTACAGTCATTAATACAACACCACTACGGAAGAAAGACTAAGAAATGAAACTCTGTAGAAGAGTGTGAATGAAAAGCAGGGAGAAGCCTTTAAAATGCTGACCTATGGAGAAGCTTCATCTTTTGGCACTCCTCAAGAATTAGGTTTGCTGGGAATGAAAGGATCTCACAAGGCATCTCTGAAAAGGTCACAGCAACTAGCTGCTGTTAAGGTAGCTGCTCCCTCTTAAGAAGAAAACT
>VZTT01032091.1:8741-20955 GCA_013400855.1 Buphagus erythrorhynchus | reverse complement strand
TGAGTGAAAGCAGAAGAAAAAAGCTAGCCACTTTCAAGAGTGTTTCACATTTGGGGACCTTTTACCCGTTCTACTGTCAGAAGGGCTGCATTTCTCAATGGCTATGAAGTGTGAAATGTCTGGAAACACAGCACGCTCATTGTGGAGGAAAGAACTTTACAGAGGAGCTTTGCCAGCTTAACTCTACATTTGGTTTTTCCTTCCAGTCAGGTATGAAATGGCAGGACACGCTTAACAGGCAGTACGATAGGAAACCTAGAGAGAAACAAATTAAACAAATAACTTTAAATACTAAACAAATAGATATAATTTATTTATTCAATAATAAATAATAAATTCTTATTTAAGTAATAATAATAAATGTAATTAGAAGAACTACACTTTGCTGAGGGTGAAGTCCTTCGAGTAAATTGACTGAAACTGGTATCTTCACTGATACATCATTTTTGACAGGGTTTACAGTACAGAAGATTTGTGCAGCAAACAGGAAATATTCTGAAAAAGTACAAATAATTCTTCAAACATATATACAGAACAAGATTTCAGAACAAGATATTTTTGCAAATACACACAAAATCTAGAGTTCTTAAGATCTGAGGATTTGGCCCAATGATACAATATGTGTTTGAGAAATGCCAGTCTTTGATTCAGAAACATCTAATGCTTTGCAAAAATTGTTCCTAATATCAGGGATGACTTTGGTCTTGCCAATTGCTTGACATGATTTTAATGTCAGGTAGAATTAAAGACTGGAAATTAAACAGCAACAAACTGTAAGCTGCTGATGCAATATATTATTTACCTGTATGACTACAGAAGCTGCAGAAGCACATTAGTTGCAAATCAACACTAACAATCTCATAATAATTATAGAATTAGCATCCTGTTAGAAATATTGCCCAGTTCTGTGGATATTTTGCACCCACATTTTGAATATTTTTGGATTGTTTGAAAAGAATTCCAGGGTATTTATTCAAAATCATTAAAATCCTAATAAGTATAATAATAAATAATTTGCTTCTTCACAGATTAATTTTAACACTGACTCATTTTACCACGCTGATAAAATCTATCCCAATCTCAAATATTATTCAAACTGCCTCAGGATCTCTCATCTCTTTTTTCCCACTAAGTTTGTTTTTAGTTTCTTTCTTTTCCTTCCAGTGTCTTAGATGAGGATCTCTCTTTATCTCTGCCCCAAGCATTATGCTATAACAGTCTTGAATGGCATATCAGAGTCTATTTCTGAGTACTGGAACAATGTCTCTGACAATATGTATTAGTGTTCTGGCACTTTTCTCTAGAAGAAATTTTTATGTGCCTCAGACAATACACAATGTCAGGATATTTGGAAAGACAATAAAGAAGAAAAGTATTTAGTCAATCTTCTCAGAAACCACTCCAGTACTGTAAGCAGGAGTTGACAGAAGGCAGAAATACCGAGAGAGTCAACTACAAACTAGAAAGGAGTTCTAAGATTGAGGATTTTATGAAACAGAGAGTACTGTACTTCCTCTGGACGGACTGACCCATTCAACTAAACAAATGCCA
Organism: Buphagus erythrorhynchus; assembly: GCA_013400855.1. NCBI lineage: Eukaryota > Metazoa > Chordata > Aves > Passeriformes > Sturnidae > Buphagus > Buphagus erythrorhynchus. The sequence continues at coordinate 19,404 of VZTT01032091.1, read as the reverse complement.
AAAGAAACACAGGCCCAAAAATCATGGGTTTGAGCCGTTATAGTCAAGATATCAAAACCTGAAAAGAATATGAAATAATTTCACTGCCTATATCTGCATGATGCCTGCCTTTACAGTAAAACATGAAAAAAAGAAGAAAGAAAAAAGACAGATAAGAAAGCCTTTTTCATTTATGAGCATAATTACATACTTACTAAGACTATCAACATGTGCTGGAAACACCTTCCTAAAATGAAAATATGTGGTTTATAAAAACATGCCAAAGAAGGAGCTAGTGCTCTTATTCAGATAGGATAGATTAAAGGATATCCATGTGTTATGCCAGACAGACATATGCCAGGTCTGTGATAGTTAAGCACAACAGTCCTGGATAATGGGCTTCATGTGTATGGTGGAAATACTGACTGGAAATGATGCCTTTGATAACACTGACTTAAACTGATAGCAATTAATTTCAGAAAAATTTTACTGACTAGTTTTCACTCCAGAAAACTAATTGTAGGCTGTATGCAATCTTATGCGAGGTGCTGTGCTGTTCTCTGTTCAGGTTATGATCATGAGAAAGACTTTTAGATCTTTTACATACATAAACCATACAAGATATTGATAGAGAGCCTTAGCATTTGCTATAACATGTTTTTTTGGTAGAAACAACTCCAGAAACAGAAAACAGTGAGCCTTATTACAAATAATTTTCTTTTGTTCACCAGTGATACATTTACAATTTCTCCACAGTCTGGCAGGCCCAAGTAATTTATTCCCTAAGCTTCCTACAATTTACAGAAATGCTTTGCACACTATTACTGACACAATCCTTTGAGAAGCTGAACTTGAATTTAGGTTATGAATTTGGAGGAATTTCAGCTGCCTTATTCACTAGTAGTGGCGAGGGGTCATTTTCTCAAAATCATCTTCACAATTAAATCTACTGGAAAAATACACATAACCTTCCTATGAAATAGTACCTTTTTTGTAAAAAAACTCCAAAACTTAACAAACATTTACATTAATTAATACATCTGTGAAGGTTACATACCTCACCCTGAAGGCACTTTTGTTTTAAATCAAGGTCTCTGCTCAATGGACTCATGCTCTATGAGGTCCAAGACAATTGACTAAAATAAGTTATTTCATACATGCTTTTCAGAAATCTATGTATCCAAAAGTTTATAACAGGAAATGTGTTAATTTGATAACCAAAGAGTAAAACCCACTGATTCATGCCATCAACTGGAAGTGTTAGTACGTACTACAAATCAATGCCTTCACATTAATGACTAACATTTCAGCAACAATTTACCAGTAAAACAGTAAAACCTCTGTCAGCTTGTTCCAGAATCATCGTCTCGTGCCTTAATACTACATAAGAACAGGATAACAGGAAATAAGGGAGAAAGACAAAATGGCAATGAAAGGCAGTGTCCCACAGAGGATGTTCTCTCTGACCAAATCTCAGAACTGGGGAGGAAGGTAACAAGAGAATAAAAAGCAGTAAGAGCCACAGCATTCATGCTTCAAGGCATGACTGATTTCTTTCATCAGGTGAATTGTGATCTCTAAAGAGTAGCAATAAATAAGACCTTCCTTGCTAAAAAGACTTTTTCACAGCTACCCAAATATAACCAAGTAACTGTCTGAAGTATTAGCACAGGTTTTCCAGTATTAGCACTGGAAACCTTGGAGGTTTACAGGAGGGGAAGAGAAAGAACACCTCTTTTTAGCAGTCCTGATACTCCTAGAGTCACATCGAAGGGACACAGTGCAGTCCCTCGCACAAGCTTTATTCTCAGGAGTGCATGACCACCTTATCCCAAGATCCAACACAGGCTGTTAAACTCATCTGAACTGAGTAATTACAGCAGGTTTTCCTGCACCCTCCTGGTGCTGCACTATGTTCATTATACAGTGCAAGCACACCCAGGGATATGCCACAGGGCAAATTTTGCTCCTGGACCTGTACTGGCAGATCCCAAAATCTTTCCACCAAGTGCCATTGATCCAAATGTCATTTTACAGGGAAAAAGCAACAAGAAGCACTTTCAAAGCCTTCTCCCATGGCAGAACTGTGCAAATGAGGAATTTAGACTTTGTTATACCACTTTTCTCCAAATCTATCTTGCAAACAATGCCCAGTTTTCACTTTGGAGCGGTACATTTTCCACACAAAACCTGTTGCCTCCTTGCATCTCTTAAAGCTGGAAGAGGCATTATTTACACCAAGCAGACAAGCCTTGGGCATTTAAATCCCCTCCATTCATCGTGAAGCTCCTGTTAAAAGGTGCAGTTCCCATTAGGGGCTGCACAAGTTTCTCCTTGCAACTAGCTACTTAACAATGATACTTCTCCCACTTCAGCTCAAAAAACAAAGCTAGTGCAGGGATCATGCAGAAAACATCTTTGAAATTGAGAAAGTCCTTCCCTGACATGAAAGATAGAGAACCCAGAGGCGCAGTTGATATGAAATATCCACTACTCAGTACCAAATTTTTGTACAAGTATTTGCATTTCATATTAACAACAACAAAAGAACCAATCATTCTGAGGGCTGTATTTTTTAAATGGAAAAAAAAGAAAACAAAAAAAACCCCAAAACAAAACAAAACAAAACAAAACAAAAACAGAGAGAGAAAAAGGAAGGGAATATAAAAGATGAATCAATTGTTAGCCTACAGGTAAATACCCTGAGGATAGCTGTTTTCCCACCAACAGAATTTCAGATTGTTTCTATGCATTTGTTGTTTTGATACTTGGAGAGGCAAGCTTAATAGAAAACTGAGTGAAGTTTTACCCCTTTTGCCTCACAGTGAACAAAACTCTGTCTGTTATCTTCTGTGTCTGGCTAGTCACAGGCATCCAAGCATCAGGTAATAAACTGCATTAATCATGAGCCTAAAATCCACCTGATTTCCTAAATTCCAAGTACAATAAAGGTAAGTTGGGTTGTCTTGATACTTCCAGTTTCAATTCTTATTCTTTTGACCTCTATAGTTCTCCACTTTTCAAGCCTCTGCAAGGCTGAAGACTAACCCTTTCTTTAATAGATCTGTATATCTAAAAGACTAGCTTCCAGCAAGAGCTGCTTACCAGTCAGTTAAGCTGTATACAACTATCTCTATTTCCTGGATTGCACATATTTGCATTACACAGACTTGTGAACCTGCAAAGGATTTATTATAACCCCTCTGTTCACTTCAAGTGCTCTAAATGATTTGACTGAATTTCTCATTGGGGATTTCTCACAGGGTGTAGACTGAGTCTCTGTATGAGCAGTGGCAGCAGGGCTGTGCCATGAGTGGATCAAACCAGGGAGCACAGGTGACCCAGCACAGGCCATGCCCTTGCTGGCAGAGTGGCAGTGCCACAGGGTCTGAGGATGGGGCAGAGCCCACAGGTCACAGCAATGAATCTCACCAGCAGCCTCCGACCAGACAAAGTAACCAGGCACTTCCAAGGCACTTCCAGCAGACAAGGGCAAGAGGTAGGACTGGAGACAGGACAGGGCTCCATCCAGAAGGCAAGGTCAGAGATAAACATGCTCACAGCATAGTTCAGGCCAGGAGTGGGTGCCAAGCCCTGAGCTGAAACTGGTCTCCCAGAGAGAGGGGGGAAGCTGGTCAGGGTCAGTAAGGTTCAATAGTGCCCCAAGGACCCCGAGAGCCATAAGCTCTGAGAGGAAGCTCAGGCACCTTGACCTCGTTGAAAATGAAAGAAAATGCTGCCATTAGTTTCCATGAAGTCAGGATCCACCTGATGTGTTTCTTCTCTACCTCCTGTGACATGTACCTCAAATACCCTTGGGTTGCATATCAAATAAAAAAATAAAATAAATAGATAAGAGTGATAAAAGTTAACTAAAGCCATGCAACACTCAAAGCACCTTTCAGTCACAGCTGTTAAGGATATTAGCACTGTATCAACCACCAACAAAATAAAAATTGCTATTTTGTTTCTGGCCAGCACTGGAAGGTTTTGAAGTTTTTTTCTAAGGCTAGCTGCCAACATTGCCATGGGAGTGCTAACACACTGCCGTTTCATTTCAAGGCTAATATTGAAATATAGTAAAAATCTGCGTTTAAACAGAGCTAAAGAAAAGATTCCTCTTGCTTTCAGCAAGTTTTGGATCAAGCAGCATACAAATAGTTTTCATGTGTGAGAGTGATGTTGCCCTCTGCTGGGTAACCCAAAACCCAAGAAAGCTCTGCTCTTCAGATTCCCAGCAGATTCAAGCAGAGGCAGCCTACAGATTTTTGACACTAGAATCTTTGCAAATAGCAGGTGATTTAGGTTTGCTGTACCCCAAAGAGGAGGCAGGAGCACACTGTTGGCCTCTTTTTATATGTGCAAAGACAGAAGATACAGGAAGGATGCAGTTTCAGTCCTCATCTCTTTGTGGAATATGGCTCATTGATTTTCAGTGCAGAATTAGCCCCATCCAATTTTTCCAAGGTCATCTGGAAAATATGTAGGAAAGTAAAAAAAAACAAAAACAAAAACAAAAAAAAAAAAAAAAAAAAAAAAAAAAAATTAAAATGAAAGACTCTATGTCTCTATGTTTCATGAGTCTCAAGTTTTAAGCACACAATGGAAAGAAGAAACAATCCCTCAAATACATTCAGTCCTTAAAACCTCTAGACACCAATTATATACTGCAGGGTATGTCTACATTAATTCTCACCTATATTCATTTATTTGTTTTTCATCCTTTCACAAAATCAGATTTAATTTTTCTTAAGTCACAGATAAATTACTAGTGTCCATATTATCAGCACTCTATTAAGAGCAGGAATCCAGCTCGATGCCACTAGGACGTTGTAACATTCCTATCTCATCAGTGATCAGACTAAGGTCTAGGGAGTGAAATTTATCAAATGCCATTGTACAGTGTATCTGGAAGGATGATAAACATGGTTAAAATTCATTTCACCAACACAGTTGCTCATATGTATTTGATGTCCTTTTCCTTGGAATGGTTAGACAAATTGCACAGTCCCCTAAAATGAAATTCAGTCTTGGATTTTATACAACGTGCCCTGATAATACAAATCAATATTTTGACAAAACACATTTTTGCCTGAAGATGAAGTATAATGTGTAATAAAGTACATTTAAGTACTTTATAATTTATCCTGAGAGCACATTGCATTTGACCAAATATCGTACATCATTCTATAGAAAACTAGATGGAATATATAATCTATACTCCTTAAAGAAGCAACTGCATTGAGAGAGCACACAATTAAACACTTAATATTCAGAAAATATTTCAAATTAAGGATCTATGTGAAACCTCCTGAAGGTATGCACTGTTCTACACAATTTAACTGCAAGATCATAGTTTTTCCTCAAACGCAGTGTCATATTCTCTAATTACTTTAATTTTTAAGATAGAGTACATTATCTTCTGTGTGTCAACTTGCTTTTGCCATGGACCTCACAAAGTCTGTTTACACAAGCAATATAAGAGGAGCCAAAAAAACCCCAAAAAGTTTATGCACGCTGTGTGCCTCTTGCCCACTATCTCTAAATAATTAGATGGCTTCCTCTGGAATTTCCATGTCCTAGATCCATTTGGCTATTCATCCTCCAAGCCCTCTCCCCCTATGGAGCGCACAGCAAAAAAATTATGAGCTAGAGTGGCACAGATAGAAATTTGAAAGTTGGTAACATGTGCCAGTTCCAAAATTCAGTGCAGCCCAAAGGCATCAAGAACATTTAGGAGCTGGATTCTCCTTCATTTCACAGGAAAATATGACAATATACATATCTTAATGGGTCTTGGCACCAAGTACCGTGTGCATGGTCAGGTAAATATATGAGCAGGGATTTAGCGTTTGACTGAAATATGAGGCAGCTGAGGGAGTATTTAATGGAAAGACAAACTCACCAGACAAGACTCACATATAGAGGAAATAAAACCTGTGTGTTTTGCTTACTAAGGTTTGCTCTGTACAATAACACACCTTATTGCAGTCTCATTTACTGGTCTCTTGCCCAAAACAGCCCGGCATTTAGTCTTTACATGGGCTTTATCAGAATTCAAGACCTAAGTGCCTGGACCATAATCCTTACACATGGATTGTTTTCACTGAGCCCAAGACATGAGCATGTTCAAGCAGTACAGAAAGATCTTTTTGCTAAAACATTTCCCACTTGAATGTAATTGTTCTCCAGTAAGGAAGCAATCACTGAAAAGCAAAATCCTACAGATGACATGCTGAGTTTTACGTTCACAGGAGGTTAATATATTTTCCATCCACAGCGGAACTGTGTGTAATTTATAGGCAAAAATCCAGCCCTGGTGCAAGCAAGTGCAGCTCTTATTGATCTCAATAGTAGATGCACTCATTAATAGCAGGGCTGCTTTCGGCGTCATGTCTGTTTAGCACAGAATGAATAATGTTACAAGGCAGAGCATAGGTTCACCACACGTGCTGAGAGCTTTTGCATTTGTGAATGTCAAAATAGCCTGCCTCCACAATAGCAACTATTTTGGGCTAGAGAACACAACATATGCCAATCTTGAGTTGCATAGTGCTTTCACGTATCTCAGGGTTCACTACTCTGAATAGTTCCACACTGAATGGCTGCTTAATATCTCCGTTACTGCGTGCAGGTCCTGTCTCTAACAGCACGGTGCAGCGTGTTGCTCAATAGATGAGCCCTGCATTCACTCACAAAAGCCCAAGCCAGCCTGCAGGAGAGACTGAGGCAGAGCTTTGCTTGAAGAGCCCTGTGGCTTATGCTATTTTGGTACGAGTTTAAAGAAAAACACTCACATTTTTTTACACATTTGGTTTTCATTTGTTTGAAACAGTTTTGTAGCCCAATAAAAAGACCTACAGTTTCATAAAAGGAAGTTAACTGGTTGTCTTTGGGCAGTAGGAGACTTTTTCATATATTACTGGGTTATTTTAAGGGCATTAACTGCAGTCAGCCCATGAGCTGTTATAGAACTGATTTGATTTAGGTTTTTTTAATTACACTGTGTTTTATTAAAAAACAAACCCAAATGTCAGTACGAAAAAACTGGATCCTTTCTTACTACACTGTTCTGGCCTGGAAGGCAGAGCACTCCTTGTGTACTGGCTTGTAAGCCATTCCCATTGTCCACTGCCTGTCTGCTTCCCAGCTAGCAGCAGATTTACCCAACAGGAACAGAGGTTCAGGGTGCAGGTGTTCCCATCCAAGCTCTCCTTCCAGCAGCATGAAGGGTCTAATTTACCAATACATTTTCACCTTCCAACAGAAAGAAATGTGACAGCCTGATCTCACCTTCCAGCACTCAGACCCAAGGGGAAGGCAATTTGACTGTCTAACCTTGTGTTTTGGCAGTGGGAAAGGAAGGGAAGTAACCTGACCACTACTGCCTTCCTACTGATAACGTGCAGAGCTCAGGATGGCCATAACTCACCCAAGCAGCCACTGTGCCTGCCATCCTCAAAATATACCCAGAAGAGTTTTCTGAAATGGATAATCACAGCACACAGCTCAGGATTAAAACCTGTGCATCTTTCTTTCTAAAGCTCAAGGAAACATGCATATATTGTGATCTAAATACGCTTACATTACTGTCTTCTAGACAGCACAAACAAGCCACTGTGTGTAAGCATAAAACACTGGCAGCTACCATTCACCTCAGAGGTATTATACAGGATAACAAATTTAATGAAAGTTTGATTTCCAAGAACCTAGCATGTTCCTTTTTTGGTTAGACTTTTCCAAATATTGTATGCTATCTCAATACATCCCCTTTACAATTATGGCTAGAATGGCTATTCAATGTATTAGTTCAACCTTACATCAGGGACAAATTAAGATGAGGACGTAGTCCAGGTAAGTAGAGTAACAATCCTGGGTAGGTATATGGAAAGCCGAGTGTTTTGCTCAAACTGAGAGAGAAGAGAAAGGAGAAAAAAAAAAGAGAAAATAGAGAAGAAAATAAAATATGAAAAAGAAGAAGATTTTTAAAAAGGGAAAGCTCTCTGGGGTCTCTTAAACAGGAAGTTTAGCCACTGACTCCAGAGACATGGATCTTTTTGCCCCTGCCTAATACAATGCATCTTTTGTCCTTCTTTATCAAATAATGTCCTATCAGGCAAGGTCACTGTCACATCCTCTCTCACTAAAAAAAGGAATTTATTTCCTAGACAAAACTCATGCCTCTGAGTCACACTGGAGTTGATTCTGGAGGAACACTGTAGTAACATAGTAATATACAAACCCTGGAGCTATACCTAGAGGAAGAAAAAAAAATAAAAAGAAAGAAAAAGAAGCAAAAACATAAGTGACAGAACACTCTTTGTGTGTTGGACTTCAAACCTACTCTAATTTGTGTACAGCCAGAGTGATAGGACAAGCAGTAAACTCAAGAGATCTGAATGCCAATATCTGCTGAGAGCCAAAATCTCAGTGGCTGGAAATTGATGTAACTTGGGAAATCAGCATTTCTGGACATTTGGGGCTGTTAAGTGTGGGTTAAAAAGGGAGCCTAGAGAATATTACAAATATCACACAGAGTATCAGAGGTCATTTGGCTTCAACATGCTACAGATTGGTCTTGCTTGGTGATACTAAAGGGCCTGCTCCCTCTTCTATTACAGACAACAGCAAACTCTACTTACTTCAGCTTAGCAAGAACCAGGTTGATAACTGCATGGTTCCTTAAAGCAGAGGAAGGTTTTGCTCTGAGTGAAAATCAGAATCTGCTGTATGGTACACTAAGCATGGCACAAAAAAGTTGTTTTGCTTTGCAGGATAATGGAAGCCCTTCTTTTATAGGGGCTGAATTCTATATCTGTTATGTCCAGCCAGAGTTTTTAAAAAAAATCTCACACATGCATGTCAGTTATTGAATGATATTGTTTAAAGCTAGAAACTGTGAGCTGTTAGGCTTTAAAGGATAGGCAGACAGGCAAGAAATTCCACCAAGTGATTTATAAACAGGTGGATGAGAAAGTGGAAACTTTTGTGAATCTTGGTCGTGATCCAGTTCTGAGCCTTATTTTGATGGAGGGCTCCCTCTTCTGGATTTTGATTAAAGCATATTTCCCAAAGTCCAAACCAGTTTATTTTTTCCAATGCAATTGAATGGTGTTTTCAACTAGAAAAGAGATAAGAGAGAGAATCTATGCACTCTCATAGTCAAACAGTGCCTCTGCCCAGATCACTGTGGGGATCTGGACTTTGGGCAGCACATCTGACTGCATCTGCCCCACAGACCTGCTGGAGAGAAAGGGAGCTGACGCCATGGTTTTTAATTTGTCTATTTAAGTTTACAGATGTCCTAGGCACAAGGATAAGGGTTTACTTTAGCTTATGATTCTTTATTTTTCTTGCTATCTAAATGCAGGTTTTGGATAATGACATCATTAAGAAATGGTCTTAGTTGCAGTGACTCCTAGGAACTCTTCTTCTGAACAAGAATACCTTCAAGTTAAGGAGCTCAAAACGAAAAATATCTGTTTGGCTAGAAGTTCTCCGATGACATGAAAAATAGCCTTTTAGTCCCTTACACAAATCAAAATAGTCTTACATGAAAAATCCTTCCTAATCTGTGGGGAATTTCCTCCCCCATAGGAATTCCATCTGAAAACAGACACTTCCTGAATGGCAGGTGGGACTGCAAGAAACTGAAACTGCAGCTTTGATTAATTTACATTTCTTAAAGTGAACAACCTTTTCAGGCAGAAACCTGCTTCAAGGCAAATTTTTCTTTAATACAGCCTGAGTTTAATACCCCAGTGCAAATATATCTGTAAGACTATGTTACAGACTCTTATCATGGCCACAGGGGAATTCTTTACTTCAGAAAAGGAATAGGAATGCAAACAAAATTCTGAGTTTTGCTGAAAATTAAATAATAGTAATAATAATACATATGGCTTAGTGAAAAAGCATCAGATATCTCTGATTTTAAAGAATGACTGCAAAGTGTGCATTCCATTTAAATGGAATAATAATCCAAATTTGAAGTAAACAGCTTAAATTTGAAAACAAGTACATGACAAAAGCTATACATCCCTTTATCAGAGAATTCTACACTAATACACAACAGGCCTTTGCCTTCTAATGTTGCTGCTGCCCACAAGACAGCATTCATCTGGACCAACTATCCCCTGGCTTTTTTTTCCTTGCAGATTAGCAAACAACAATCAGCCCAGTCAACATTTGGGGCCCATAATACCCACAGGTCATTTACTGTGAGCTCCCAGACCCACCCACAGGCCCTTGGAGCTCAGTTTGGGAACCACCAAACTGCAAAGCCCCAGCTGGCACCAGGTGACTCCTCTCTGCCCTGGGTGATTTGAGGCTACATTGAAAGCAAGCACACCAGCCCAACATTTGTCATTCGAAAAGATGAGATATGTAAGGAGTATGAGGAAGAACAGAAGGAAAGTGAGCTGCTTAGTGCCAAGCAGCAGACTGGATGGAAAGCCAGGAACAGAGCACAGGCTTCTTAGGAACAAGCTCAGAGCTCTCTGNAAAATTAGAGCCAAGAACTGCCCTTCTACTGAACTGGACAGCTATAGCTCTGTAATAAGGTGCCCTGTAGTTTTGGGAGGATGCTGCATTTTTTTGTAATACTTGCTATTGTCGTGATATAGAAGGAGAAAAGTTGTGATGTATACTAAACTCCTATTACTTAGCTTTGCCAGGAGAGAGA
>VZTT01032082.1:0-14863 GCA_013400855.1 Buphagus erythrorhynchus | reverse complement strand
AAATTGAATTAAAAATCTCTCTTGCCACCACAAAGCCAGGAGCTCCTTCCCATTTGGAAAATGACTGATGTGCTGTACTGCTTGTCTCCTCTTTTCCAATCCATTTGAGGAAATATTCTTTGTTACCACAAGACTTCTCATCATAATTTTTAGAGTTCCTTCTGTGCTCTTTTTCCCCACTAAGCCATTTAATAAACATTATACAACAAATCCCAGAAGCTACTCAGTGAGTTACAAGCCAAACAGAGATGTGCTGGTGCACCTATTTTTCCAGATTAAAATGTAATCATGTTCCTTGCTCAGGAAAAAACAAACATCCAACCTGTTCAGTCTGCTGATCATTAATCTTCTTTTAAGATGTACGTGCATGTGATGAGCAAATCCCCAGGTTCACTTGTGATTGAATACTAGTACAAACATGAACACTATCTTGTTTTTTTTTCTGGTTTCCCCCCCTTTTTTTTATGAAAAGGAAGATTTCCCCCCTTTTTTTTCCAGAATACTTGTATTAGCCAAAGGATGGTGCAAAAGAGGAGTGAGACATCAGGATTCCTGCCTGATAAACTCATGACTGCCAAAATACTGAAGTGAACAAAACTGAAAACACCCCTGTGAGGATTTAAGGACTTCACTGAAAAGCATCAAGCAGCAAAATGCCAGTTNCCGGTGTCCACCCAGTCCCATGTCCATCATATCCCTGTGTCCATCCTCCTCCTACCCCTGTGTCCATCTAGCCCCGTGTCCATCCAGCCCGGTGTCCACCCAGTCCCATGTCCATCGTATCCCTGTGTCCACCCCATTCCTGTGTCCACCCCCATCCCAGTCCCGTGTGTATCCCAGCCCTATGTCCGTCCCCAGCCCCATGTCCACCCAGTCCCATGTCCATCCTATCCCTGTGTCCATCCTATCCCTGTGTCCACCCTATCCCTGTGGCCATCCCCATCCCAGTCCCGTGTCCATCCCAGCCCTGTGTCTATCCCATTCCTGTGTCCATCCCCATCCCAGCCTTGTGTCCATCCCATCCCATCCCCGTCCCCATCCCATCCTTGTCCCCATCCCATCCCCGTCCCCATCCCAGCCCTGCGTCTATCCCATCCCAGTCCCCATCCCATCCTGTCCCCACCCCCGTCCCGAGCTCGCACTCACCAGCAGCACGGTGCCGCGGCCGGGCCGGGGGCAGCCCTGGGCAGCGGGGGGCAGCGGGCAGCGCTGGCTCAGCCCCTCCATGTCCCTTCACCTGCTCTGCCCGAGCCGGGAGCTCTGCCTGGACAGGCGGCACTGACTCCTCCTCCTCCTCCTCCTCCTCCTCCTCCTCCTCCTCTCCTTCCTCCCCGGCTGGTGTCCGCCAGCTGCGGGGCTGCGGGACAAGGGACAGCGCAGTGTCCCCACCTGCCACCCGCAGCCTGTGCACCTGCCTGACCTGCGGAGCTGGGGGGACAAATATCGGGGATTGGCACCCCAAAAGTGGGGTCAGACATGGGGTGCTGCCCGCACCAGCATCTGCTGGGATTTCCAGGCTCTCCCTCCAGTACAAGCACTGGAACTCTCCCAGTTTCGTCCCCGGTGCTTTGAGACGCGCTGACGCCATTTATCACCTTTGCTTTGGCGATAAAACCTTTCCTCTCCTTGTCTATAAAACTGTTATTTTCTCAGATTTCATCTGGTTGGGGCTCTTAGGGTAGAAAGCACCGGGCAGGTGCTGAAGTCCTGGCGTGGTGTTTGTACCCAAAATCTCCGGTAAGGGGCGCGGGACAGAGGAGCCGAGCGCTGTTTCTGTCTCACTCTGTAACTTTATTTTCCCCCGTGTAACTTTTTACTGTTCCCATAATCTGCCAGGAGGATTCATTCCCTGCCAGCCTGCAGAACAGCCGAACCCGCCTATTCTATTCCATATTTATTTGGCGGATGTAATCTTTCGCAGAGCTGGAAGCACAGAGTTGTCGAAGATATCTGACGACATCAATTTGTTTGCAAAAGGTGAGAAAATTCAGTTTGAAGACATGAGGGGTGGCATGTTCTCCGCAGCCCAGGGAGCTGCTCCGGGCGAACACCGGGATGGCACCGGCTGTTCCTGCTCTCCCGGGATCAGCGCTTTCCTTTCCCGAACCCAGATTAACACGGTTTATTTCAGTTTTTCCAAAAAACAGCGACATCGTGCACCGAATTCCGTCCCCCTCGGGGATGGAGACCCGCCATGAAGATCAGACCACGCCCCCAATAATCCACGCCCATTCATTACCTGGACCACGCCCCGTTTACAGTGACCACGCCCCATTACCGGGCCACGCCCCATTACCGGGACCACGCCTCTCATTACCGGAACCACGCCCCTTCGTTACCGGGCCACGCCCCACCATTACCGGGCCACGCCCCTCTATTAACGGGACCACGCCCCATTAACGGGACCACGCCTCTTTCACCGGGCCACGCCCCCCATTAACGGGACCACGCCTCTTTCACCGGACCACGCCCATTCATTACCAGGCCACGCCTCCATTAACGGAACCACACCTCCATCACCAGGACCACACCCCTTCATTACCAGGCCACGCCCCTCCCTTAACGAAACCACGCCCCCTCTACCGGAACCACGCCCCGCCATTACCGGGCCACGTTCCTCTATTACCAGGACCACGCCCCCATTACAGGGACCCCGCCCCCTCCGCGCTCCCGATGGGGCGGAGCCGGGGGGGGCGCACCGCGCGGCCATTTTGTTTACATTTTGCCAGACGCAAAGGGCGCCCTTAGCAACGACGCGGCGGTTGCTAAGGGCTACCCGAATTCTCGCGATATTCCCGCCCGGCGGTTGCTACGGGCGACGCGAGTTCTCGCGAGACTCCTGGGACATGGCGGAGGAGGCGGCGGCCAAGATGGCGGAGGCGGCGGTGGAGCTGCTGGAGCGGGCGGCGCGGCGGGACGCGGCGCTGGAGGAGCTGCGGGCCCTGCGGGTCGCCCTGCAGGCCGTGCCGCCCGCCGCCCTCCGCGCCCGCCTCGGCGAGCACCACCTGGGGGCTCTCTTCGGCCTCCTCGCCGTCAATGACCGGTGAGCTCCGGCGCGGTGCCGCGGGCCTGTGCTGCTGCTCTCCCGGAGCGGGGGAGGTTCCTGCCGCCTCCCCGGCTCATTCCTTGTCTTCTTTCGGGGCGGGAGGTGGCACAGCGGTGTCCGTCTCCTCACGGGCTCGGTTTTCTCTCCGTCCCGCCCAGGGAACAGGTGTCCGCGTGTGTTTCCATCCTGGAGAGGCTCCTGCAGGTGCTGGACCCGCTTTACGTGATCCAGAACCTGAGGGAGGAGCTGCAGAAGGGCCTTTTGCACCCCGATGACTCCGTGAAGATCCTCGCCATGTCCCAGGTACAGAGCTTCCCCCGGGAGGAGGGGACAGAGCTCTGGGTTAGTCCCTCTCTGCTCTTTCCTGCCTCACTTTGTGATAAAAGCAGGAATTGTGTCCTTCCGTACTCCATTTGGGATAATTACCGTGCAGTGCGTATATAATGCTTTATGATATGTCAGTAATAATGGCCAAAACTATGTCCTGACAAAAGCAACTTGTGAATAAAACTTCTGCCGCGTGTCCTGGTTAAAGCTTTACAGGCCAGCATGTGATGTAAGAGTTAAAAGCAGCAACATTTTGGTATTCAGGATATTTTAAACTATTGTGGAAGCATCTAACAGGCTATGGGAACTCGACACTTGTATTAATTTAAAAGAACAGGATTGTAGGATGTTGTGGTTTGGGATGGATTTCTAGAAATTCAGCTAAGAGCAGCTGCTCAGGTGTTGTCCAGTTGAGTTTTGATCCAAAAACCTCAAAAAATTGTGATTCTGGCTTTCTGTGCAGCTGTTCCAGTGCCTGAGTATGCTTACAGTGGAAAAAATATGTTTTAATGTTATTTTCTGTAACTGTTTGATCAGGTTGGGAGGATTGTTGAAGACTCAGCTGCTGTCACAGAAATTCTGCACAGCCCTGAACTGTTACGGCAAATCATAAACTGCATTGGTGGGGAGAAAATAGCAGTGGCCAAAGAGGTAAACATGGCTTTATTGTCCCATTCCTCTGCAAACTGAGGGAGTTGGATGACATTAATAATGAGCTCTCATCAGTGAAAATTGAATTATAATTAAAATTAAGTGTGTTTGAACATCGCAACTAAATCTGATAATCTCGGATTTTCTTCTCTGCGTGATTTTGTTCCTTTTGGATAATAAGCTCCTGTTTTTGCTTGCAGGCCATTAAAGCTCTGTCAAGAGTAGCCCAGAGCCAGGAGGGTTTGGAGGCTCTGTTTGGGAGCAGTTTGTTGAGTGACCTGAGGAATGTCATGGCCACGAGCGATGTTGTTCGGTACAGGGTCTATGAGGTGGGGAGGTGCTCCTGACTCTCAGCCTGGGTTTTATGGCTTTTAAATTATTGTTTCTCACTGCTTTACACACTTCATGCCTGTGTTTTATCAAAAATAGAAAGGAGTAGGGAGATTACAGCAGTGTGAGCTCTCATGGTGTCATAATTTCTTTCCTGCTTTTTGGTATAAAAGTGTGAATTACTGTTTATTTTCTAACTTGTAGTGCCTAAGGCATTGGAAGGGCTACACAGAATTACTAAAGACACCAGAAAGTGTTTGTTTCTCTCAAAATAAAAGTAAAATAGTTAACTGTAGCCTCTTAACTTTTGGGTGAAGTGCTGCTGAAGGTTTTGGGGAGATGCCAACTGTCAGTCTAGAGATGTTTGGCAAAGAAGAAATAACACAATTTATCCATTCTAGAGCTTAATGGGGATAGCAAAGCAAGAGCTGGTTGTGAATAGAGATCAAATGTATGTGCTGTAAACTTGGAACTCCTTATGAAATTTGGTTAATGATAAAAATGTGATTAATTCCTTATTTAACATATGTAGGCTTAATTAGCACTATGAGATGTATTTGGCTGTTGCTGTGAATTATTGTAATGTTTATATAAACCGTCCTTTTTGCTTTTATTTAGTTAATTGTGGAGATTTCATCAGTGTCAGCAGAGTCTCTGAATTGCTGTGCAAACAGTGGGTTAATCCCTGAGTTAATTGGGGAGCTGACTGGAGAGGATGTGCTGGTCAGGTATGTTGGTGAGTTTGCCAAGGAGATTTCCACCATTGTTAAAACTCTGATAAACGTATTTGTGTGTGTTTCTTGTAAAACTTTTCAGAAAAATGCTTTATCTGCCTCTTCTTGAGTGTCAAATACTTTATATCTTAATTGGAGGACTGAGCTGGGGTGATAATTACCATGTTTGGCTGCAGTAGAAACGCTCTAAATTCTTTCACAAATCTAAAGAGCTGAAGGAACTCGGAGAACCTTGAACAGCTGGGGTCATTTTGTTTATTTTTTTTTTTTTGCTAGGATTTTGAATGTGGTTTCTTTTTTCTTAACCACTGAGTGCTTCAAACCCCAGCTGAAAGTAACAGAAATAACTTTATGTGTTGCAGAGCCACGTGCATAGAGATGGTGACCTCGCTGGCCCACACCCCCCATGGGCGGCAGTACCTGGCTCAGCAAGGAGTCATCGACAAAATCTCCAACATCATCCTGGGGGCAGAGTCTGATCCCTTCTCCAGCTTCTATCTGCCAGGTGACACCATGAATTCCTCCCTTCTGCTTGCTTTGGGAATGAGTTCAATTGACAAGCCTCTCTGTTGAAAGCTCAGGGGAAATTTTGAATATTAGAGCGGAGATGTAAAATATGTAAATGTAAAATATTGGGTATTTAAAAAATGCTGAAGGACAGTCTGGCACATGAAAAATGTTCCTCAGTAAGATCTGGACAGGCTGTGCTGTAGCTTTAAAGTTTGTGTTGTTGTAGTGTTTTTTATGAATACAAACATCATGAATTAAGCAACAGTCAAAATATTTGGCTCGTTGCTTAGTTCTGTCTTTATTTTGAGCTTTTTACCAATATTATTCAGACTTAATAACACATGTTTGGGAACAAATCAGTCTCACATTAATGTACATTTAATTTTGTCATTGCTGAAGTTGCTGTTCTTCCACTCAATGCTTTTTTTGGTCTTGTTTTCTCAGGATTTGTTAAATTTTTTGGCAACCTGGCTGTTGTGGACAGTCCCCAGCAGATCTGTGAGCGTTACCCTGTCTTCATGGAAAAAGTGTTTGAAATGGCAGAAAGTCAGGATCCAACCATGATTGGAGTGGCTGTGGACACACTGGGAATCCTAGGATCAAATGTGGAAGGCAAACAGGTTTTACAGAAAACTAGTTAGTATCTTTTTTTTTTCTTTAATAGAACTTTAGAATGTAAGAGTGAATTGGTTTGGGGTGATACAGAAAGGAATTGAAAAATGTATTCACTTATCTAATGAATGTATTCCTGTAGAGATCTGGCTGTATTAATTAAAAGCACTTTGTTTTTGTTTTGAAAGGAAGTAGATTTCAAAATCTCTTAAGCAAAATAGGGCACCAGGCCAAGAATGCCCCCACTGAGTTACGGCTTAGGTGCTTGGATGCAATTTCATCTCTGCTTTACTTGCCTGTAAGTTGGCTTTTTGTCTTTGTTTTTTCTTTAAATCTCTAAGAATGAAATCACCACACACTTGAGTAATTGTGGGGAGACATTTTGCAGCCTCCAGGTTGGGTAGCAGTGGTGCTTTCAGTGTTGAGTCATTGATTTACTGTTTTGAAATTCCCTGATTGGTTTGCTTAAAGGTTTGGGTTTGTTTGTAAGGAGCCAGGTGTTCTGAAATGTTAATAAAAGATGAAATCAAGACTTCATTGACAGGGAATGAGAGTAAACAGGTTCATATCCTTGTGCTCAGAGGGATAGGGGCAAACTGCTCCAGTCCCTTTGGCTCCAGGGATCTGGGTTAAGAGTGTAGCTCTAAATGAGTGATTAAACCATTTGAACACATCCTGAAAAACTGAAAGCTTTTCATAATCTTAATCAAACTCTTTCATTTTTGTGATTTACATAGCCAGAGCAGCAGACAGAAGACCTCTTAAGAATGACTGAGTCCTGGTTCACATCCTTGTCCAGCCAGCCCCTGGAGCTGTTCAGGAGCATCAGTACTCAGCCATTCCCTGATCTCCACTGTGGGGCCCTACGGGTGTTCACTGTGAGTGCTTTTGGTTTTAAACATCAGGGAGTGACTTGTGTTGCCATTCAGTCTTAGATTTATTTATTTCTTTGAAGTGAATGCCATGAACCTCTTGTTAAAGCCCAGAAGTGGTCAGAAAAAGGCCTTTTTCCTCATGTCCCACTTGGCTTCCCCATTTAAATAATGCAGCAGACACATCATGTCTGTAATGCTAATTTTGTAATAAATTAGAGAGGGGGAAAAAAAAGGCAAGAACTGTGCTCTAAGGTGCTGCTTCTATACCAGAGGCACTGCTGTGATAATTCCCTCAAAACTTTGAAGATAAGCACTGAGCTCTTGTTCTCCAGTGTTAAACCCTGCTGCTTGATTTGAGTGGTGGTTTTGGATCTCATATAATATTTCCTGTTCCTTGTCTGTGTACCAAAATCCCTACTGTGTAACTGCTTTTCTGGGGTTTTAAAATGTTTCTCCCCTCTCACATCTTTTGTCTTCCTGTTCAGGCCATTGCAAACCAACCATGGGCCCAGAAGCTGATGCTGAACAGCCCAGGGTTTGTGGAGTACGTTGTGGACAGATCTGTGGAGCCTGACAAAGCTTCCAAGGATGCTAAATACGAACTGGTGAAGGCCCTGGTGAACTCCAAAAGCATTGCAGAGATCTTTGGCAATCAGTACTACCTGAGGCTCAGGGCTTACCTGCACGAGGGCCCCTATTATGTTAAGGCAGTTTCTACTACAGCTGTGGAAGGAGCAGAATAATTCCTTGGTGTCTGTTCCCCTCTTGCAGAGCACAGTCCTGGCACAGGTGTTGAGGTACAAGGTGTAAAAACTCTCCACACTGGAGGTTGTCTCTTTAAAGGAATGTGAAGATATTTTGACTCTATTTGAAATGAGTCAGGAGAGCAAATTAAAGGCTGTTTGGTATTTCCCCCTAAAATGTCATGGCAGAAGTTCCCTGTGTGCTCCATGAGACAGGTAACCCAGGTGAGCACTTAGCAGCTGCTGGCTGTGTTTTATTTGGCAGAATTTATCAGTGTTTGTTTAAATTGTTCTTGGGTTTGGAGTTTCTGTTGTGTTTTCTCAGTAGAGTCCAGTTCAGTTAAAAAAAAAAACACCAAAACACCTCAAGGTTTGTAACCTCAGATGCTGCCATAATTTCTATTCTTTTTTAATTCATTTTTTTTACCTGCCAAAGTTGGCACTTGCATGGAATAATCTTTGTTCTGTCAGAATCCTGTTGCTGAATAAGCCAGTGACACTGTCCACATGAGGGAGTATGGACTGGATTCTCTTTGTTTTCAACCTGCTGGATGTGAGTCTTGCTGGAATAAATAATCCTAAATATTGTTTACATTTTCTGCTGAGGATTTAAAAAAAAAAAAAAAAAGTTTCTAGCCCTTTTAAAAACAAATCAATGCACTCTGTAGGGATCAAACCCACCTGGGAGCTTTGTCTCCCTTGTTGGCTGTGCTGTGGGGTGGCAGCTCAGTTTAGTGGCTGAAGCACTACGAGGCTACTTCAGAACCAAATCTTGAATTGTTTACACTATTTTTTAACAGAGATACAATTTATGAAAGTGTTATTTAAAGAAATGTGGTATTTTAGTTACCTGAGTTAGACTAAAAGGGGTAAGAACACGGAGCTCTTGTGTTGAAGGGAGTGACTGGACTGGGAGTATGGAAATGTGACATCTTAGGAAGTTGGAATCTTCTTTTGAAGATGTCAGAACTGTGGGAGAGAATCAGGAGTGGCTGGGCACTCATGTGACATGTGACATGTCTTTGTCCATGAACAGAGACCACAGGGTACTTTATATCAAAGGCTTGTATTCTTTTTCTTGAGGGGGAGCAGAATAAAACATGAAATTCCTACTTTGGGGCTTATTTTAGTAATGTGTCAGCCAGGTGTAACTATGAGAAGTGCTGGCCCCATGTCCCTGTGCTGCCAGGAGGATCCTGTCCTGCAGGAGCTCTATTTTGGTGGTAGGTGGAGGTGCAGCTGGCATTGCCTGCCAAAAATTGCTGCCCAGGAGTCCAGCTGGGCTCAGAGAGATCCCTTAATGTTTGCTAAGCTGTCTAAATGCAGGTGAGGTGCCTTGTGATGTCCCCAAGTTGTCACCCCACGTCCCAGTGCTGCTGCTTTTGTCCTCAATGTGCCCAAAAAACATCTGCCAGTGAGAAATAAATACAGTGTCTCCTGACTGGAGAGAGCACAGGAGCTTCATGGATCCTGCATCCAGCAAACACATTAAAGCACTAAAAAAGGAAATCAAAAGAGTGTAGAAGTCCTTAGCTTGCACTTATTCTGGGCAGTTCAGCTCTGTTATTTTAGGTGGCTTTGTGTGCTGGTGGCTCTGTATGAGCCATATGCTGAAATGTCAGTAAAAGAAATAAATGTCAGTAAAAGAAATCAGTATATAAACCTGTTCTGCAATTCATGAGCCTCTTCCATGTGTGTTTTCAGCTGGTGCTTTTGAAGGCTACTCTGTGTGCTGAGTGTTTAGCATCTGCTTTGCATGGTACACTTGCCAAAGACAATATTTTAGAATGTGCAGAGATGCCAAACAAGGGGATTTTTTTATGTATACACATATGCTTTATTTTGTTGGGCTTTGAGCTCAACGTTGATTGATTAATTGATCACTTTTCCCTTATTACTCAGATGCAGTTCCCTGCCCATGCTGTACATTGCCATATGGATTACATGCTGCTGCTGTATCTGATAGAAATGACAAAATTGAAGTGGGTTGTTTTTGTCATCCCCCCTTAAAGTACCAGGTGGAGATAACTGAGGAAAAACACGAAATGGAATGCTGGAGAATTGAGGTAACATGCTGAACATTTGGTTTAAAAGCAAAAAAAACCCCAGAGCAAACCTTGTTATTTGATGGATGTTAACAAACAGCATTACTCAAGGAATTTCCATGATGGCTCAGTGTCTGTTCCTGCTGGAGCTGCTCTGTTTCTCTGTGAACCAGCCTGCTCAGAAGCAGCTCCTTTTGTGGATGGAAAGCTTCCCCTTTGTTTCAGAATTCTTTGGAAGTAGGTGATGCCTCACTCACATAAAAAAGGAGTTTTGAAGACTCAAAATTCTGAAAAACCCTGGATATAGATGAAGTCTATTGAAATACTCTTTTTTTACTTCCATGCATGCACTTGTAGGTACTTAGAGAGGCAGGGTACATCCAGTTCTGCTCTGCCACACTGTAACAGTGAGAATTCATTTGCTGCTGAAGGGAAAAGAGCAAACTTTGGGAGGGCATCCTTTGTAATGAACGCTAACAGGATAACACAGCTGATGAAAGAAAATCCAGCCTCTTTGCAGGAGTTAGACATTAATTGACAAAATGAAGGAGCTCATTTTTTATCCTATCCAAGCTGAACTGTTTGAACTTATCAATGTAGGTGAGAACCTTGCAGGACACCAGGCTGTAGTAGGTTTCCAGTAAGGAACAATCTTCCCCATCGCTCGTTTCCTTCCAGCCTTTAAATAACTCGTCCTCTGTCATGTCAGAAGAGGTGAAAATGAATTTATAGCAGCATGGATTGTAGCTGATGTGCTTCTCCCCAGCGAAGCGGGAGCTGTGCCTGGCAGTGATGCCAGCTCTTTTAGCACAGATCCCTACAAAGGCAGCAGGGGGCACTGCCAGTGGCACCTCCCTGGCAGCCACGTAAACCTTGCGAGCCACGTCCTGGGACATGAGGAAAGCGCTGCCGTGGCAGAAATCCGGGTAGAACTCCTCGGGGTACTGATGGATGGGGACAAAGCCAGGGCTCTGGGGGTCCCTGTCAGGCACTCTGTGATGGACCACCCTCCCAAGGTAGATGTCCTCCAGCTGGGTTAAGCTCAGCAGGTACCCAGCCAGGCTGGGAACACCCACAAACACATCCTGGGCTGTGTGGAGGATGTACCTGGCACGGGGACAGAAAGTCACCGTCCACTCCACGCTCATCAGCATCTTCTGTGTCTGCGTCTGGGGGGAATCCATGAAACTGCCTTCAATAATGTCTCGGTGCTTTTGAGCCTCTTCAGTGATCTGCAGCTGGGTGCTTGCTGCAGCTGCCTTTCCCACAGCAAACACAGTGAGGGTGCTGTAACCCCTGGAGCCTGTCGTGTTCCCCCAGGTCTGCCTGATCACGTTGCGCCTTGTCCTGTTCTCTGGGCTGCTGCAGACAACAATGAGCAGAAATATCTCTTGATCAGAGCAAGTCGCTGTGCTGCTGCTGGTGTAAGAGAGGTTGGCTTTCAGGGGATCCAGATCCAGCTTCCTGGCCCTCTCCCTGATCTCCAGAGCCTTTGCATCGGTGTAAGAGAGAGGCAGGGAATGCAGGAAGTATTGCTCCAGTAAATCTGCCCCAAAAAGCAGCAGGTGGAAAAGCAGGACATTGGAGAGGATGAAGCACCACTGGTGTGTGCGGAGCCTGCAGAGTGTCAGCTGGGGAACAGCAACATGGACACTGAGTTCTCTTGCCTCTCAAACCAAAAGCCTTTCCCTCATTTTACAATATAACCATGCAAAGCAATCACAGCTTTTAGACTGTGGTCTTTGTGTTATCAGTGTGAGGCTTTTTTTTTTTTTCCTGCTAGAAACTTAAGGAATCTACTTGTGGCATGGTGAGATCCCAAACTGAGAAGGATGTTGAAAGCTTCTTTCTGTGCATCCACGTGTGGAAATACTGAAGGATGACTTGCTATGGATAATTTCTGACTATTTTTAACCTGTTATTGAAGGCCTGAGGTGCCCCTTAATCTGTCCTTGAAGGAGAACTTTTGATTCTTGGCCTGACACTGCCCTATGAAAGCTGTCAGGGTTAGAATCCAAAGGGAAAGGCCAGGTTGGATGGGGCTTGGAGCAACATGGGGAAGTGGAAGGTGTCCCTGCCCATGGCAGGGGGTGGAATGAGGTGATCTTTAAGGTCCCATTCCAGCCCCAATGGTGTGAAAGCTGTAAGAGGCTGCAGCACTTACCTGCATGGTGCTGGGAGCTGTCCCTGCAGCAGGAGCTCTCTGGGCAGTTTCTCCTGGTGGCAGTGGCTCTATCTGGGTCTGCAGGATCCAGTTACTGCCCAGTACCTGCAGCCTGTGGCTCCCACCTCACCTGCCTGGGTGGAGGAAAGATGATCCCTGGGGCTGATCATGTTGCAGCCACATAAAACACCAAGCAAACAAACCCCTGGCCTTTCCCTTCATTAATTTCTGTCACTGAGAAATTAGTGAAGCAAATTCTGAGGCTTTCTTGTTTGAAGGAATCCCTGGTACTGTTGAGTCTGTCCTTGATCTGCCAGTTTGCTGCTGGCCCTGGGGGTTGTGTTTTTCATAGCTGTGCCATTGTGGTGTTGGTTCCTCAGTCTGGGGCAGTTGCTGAGCACTCTGCATCTCCTGAGCTGCAGCCTTGGGGTGTGAACTCGTGGGTTTGCCTTGTGTGGGGTGGTGGAGGACACCCCGAGGCTGTGGGTGCTGCTGGGCCAGGCTGGCTCCAGCTCATGGGGCTCTAGCCCTGGACAGGCTCTGCCTTGGGCTGCTCGGGCTTGTTGCTGTTGGCTCAGGAGCTGATGGGGCTGGGGAGCCACAGGGGCCTGGAAGTGCTGCAGGGGGAAGTGCCAAAGACACCACAAACAGGATGGAGCTGTCAGCAGGGGGAGAGTTGGCTTTGGCAGGGGGGAGCGCTGAGGGGAGAGGGGCTTGTGGGTCCCAGCAGTGCCCTGGGAGGGCAGGGAAGGGCTGGGTGATGGCAAAGCTGCTGTTTGAGGGGTAGAGGTGGGAGGTGTCTGCCTGGTGGGAGCTCCAGCCTGCATGGGAGAGCAGGGAGATCATGATTTCTTTTTAATTTTGAGATTTCTCAGAGGTCAGGGTGCATTTCTGTTCTGTATCCATGGGTGAGAGGAGAACACAGCACTGCTCTGGTTTGTCTTGGCTGGACCATTGCAAGGCTCCCTGCAGCATCCTCAGGGCAGCCTGGATTAGCCCAATGTCCCAGGGACACGGAGAAGAGCTTTGATTTCTGCCTTGAGGGGTCCAGGGTTAATCCCCAGCTCTGGCTGAGCTGCTCAGCTCTCCCAGCTGTGTTGATAGAGGGAACAGAGGAATTACAGAAGAAACCAGGTTCCCAAAATCTGCTCTCAGCTTGGAAGTGCATCTTACCCTACTGGAAAACCCCAAAGCACTAACAGTGTTCAAGTCCCAGTGTGGATTTCTGCTTCAGGCTCTCCAAAAAAAAGGCAAAACTCCTTCCCCAGGGCTCGTGTGTCAGCTGGGCCACAGCTTCATCTGGCCCAGCCTCACACTCTGCAATCCTCACAGAAATTGTGCTTTGAAGCTGGGTGAGCTGTCAGCACGGGAAGTGTCAGTTAAATGAATAAAAAGCTAATAAGGAAATATTTTTCATGTACAATAATACAGCCCTGCAACTCCAGATACCCCAAAAAAATTCCTTCTTTGAAGATATTCTGTCTCCAGCTGAATCATTTAATCAGCAAATAAATACCAGCATTTGAAACCTCATACATTAAAAATTGAATATCTTTAGAATAATAAAATAATAATAATAAGCCCCACATGTGTATCATCCCTTGTGCAATTAGGCCCAGCGTGATGCTGGCAGCAGCAACTTTGATGCCAAATATATAAAATTAACACTCCCCAACCCCAGCCAGGGCACAGGCAGCTCTTGGATGTGGGTTTTTCTTTATCCACAGAGCCTGGTGGAGTCCTGCTGGCAGAAAGCTGAGGAACAGCAAGGCAAAGAGTGCTGAAGGGGAAAATATCTGAGTCCCTCAACTTCAGGAAGTTTGCCTGGGGATGATCCCTCCATCACCTTTGACCCCAGGTTTCAGGCAAAGACAACACCCAGCAGCTCATGTGTGACTTTATATCACTTTTCAGAAGGGTAAAGTGAAGCTCGTTTGGGGGAATCTTCACTCCCAGGGAGATCCAAGAGTTTCCTGGAGAGGAGTGAATTCAGGACCCTGGAATGGCTGAAGTCAGGTCAGTGGGGGTAGGAACTCTGTGCACAGAGACCCTGCACAATCCTGGGGGTGTAAATTAGGCAGTCAACCAGGAGAGCAGATTTTCCTGAGCCACAGGGCTAGAATTTGCTTTCTGTGAGATATTTTCACATTTTCATTAAATTTTGTCCAAGCAAATCTCACTACAGGAGCAGGGATGTAACACTGTGAGCAACTTGAGCTGTCCTAAAGCTGGGAGTGTTCAGACTGAAGGATGTTTGGGTTTGATTTTTTGGAGAGCACATATTTTGTGGTATCCAAAGGTCAAAGCAGAGCTGCCAGGAGGGTGGTGGGAGATGCTGTTGAGCAGAAGGAGCCTGGGGCAGGCAGTGGGTGCTGCAGGGGATCAGCAGCTCCTTAAAACATCTCCTAAAGTCTCCTGGCTTCCCTCCCAGTGCTGGGAACATTTGGAGGGGGGAGCAGAGCCTGGCTTCCCTCAGTTCTGCTTGACTTCACGTTGTGAAAATGCGAAGGCTTTGGATGACACAGTGTTCTCAGGAGATGGAGCAGGAGAGGGAGGATGCAGGGGATTGATGGGGAAAATCCAGGCAGAATCAGGTTTCCCAAAGTGAATTTGTTCAAATGTGAAAGCTTGAGCTCAGCCTGCCCTAGGTGTCCTTCTCAGCAGGGTGGGCACCCCTCTCTGTGCCCACCATGGTGCCCCTGTTCTCTTGGCTCTTCCCAAAATCCAGGCTGATTCCCACAGGTGGGTTTGCAACTTTTCACTTGCTGCCTCCTGCTCCAGGGACAGCTCAGAGCCCTCTGTGGAACCCACCTGGAACAGCATCCC
>VZTT01032080.1:3563-19080 GCA_013400855.1 Buphagus erythrorhynchus | reverse complement strand
ACCTATCAAACATCCTGACTTAAATGGCAATATTTTGTAGTATTTCTGAAGTAATTGTATTAATATGCTTTTAACATAGAGGGAAAACAAGCTGCATTAAAATTATTTCTTTCCTAATACAAATCCTAGTATGAAATTTTCAAGGAATATATGGTAAATATTTTCAGTAGCGCATATTTAGCTACACAGGCAGACATTATCCATAACATCCAGACATTTAAAATGAGAAACCAGCCCTTCTGTACCTGTGGGGTTGGTTATGGCTTCCGTAAGAGACAATATTTTTCACATTGTCTGTTTCTGCAAATTCCTTCATTTTCTTTAAAATATGGCTGTCCATAGACAGCCTAAAGCTGACTGGAGTTCACATGCAGTAATGTGCTTCTAGATGGATTTTTATGTGTTTTATTTTATTGTTACTTTTTTTTTCCCCCACAATGCTAAGACTGAAATTAATAATTGTTAGGTAACACTTTTTTCAGGGTACGTTTGGAACTTGGGTGACGTTCACAATATGCGCAAACTGCGTTCCTTCTTTTTGTGACACTCGTTCTCCTGTTGGTACATTGCCCACTTGCACAAAGCCATAGTCAGGGAGATAGAGGGTTCCTCCAACCCATTTCAGTATTGTTATACTCCTGATGAGCCTCTGAGCTTCAGGATTCACAACCTAAAACCGATCGATGTAAGGCAGAACCTTACGTTGCTGGGATGGTGAAATGGCTGCTTTTAAAATTAGCAGTCATTTAGTGCTCCTTGCCACCATGGTGGTACATAGATAGATCTTCAGAAAAGCAAATTTTCCTCTGCTTTGAAACTCATTTCATGCACTCTGCCTAATAAAGGTCTTTCCATGGTTTTTCATTGGCATAATATTTTATAAAAACTTTATTAAACTAAAAGGCTTAAAATAGACTGTGGAAAGAACTTTAGAGTACTGTAAGTTTTCATCATTTTAATTATCACTCTATTGCAAAGAAGCTGGCAAAGTATGGGTGCAGTTACTTGAAAATCTTTTCTATTTTCCCCTTTCTATCAAAAATTCTTCAAACCTTAGAGTTTTTTTCCCATTTCCTGGATCTATACATTCTTCTCTCTGTCCTTGAACAGTCATAAAGAAGAAATCTCTAAAAATAGCAACAACTGTGACAATACATTTCTGAAAAGAATTTGTGCTATCCCTTTTTAAAATGGTAAAAATACATATACTTAATATAGCACCTAGTAGAAAATTGTATCATCCAGGAAGCCAAGAGCACCACGGACCAATGGGTGCTCAGCTCAGCTTTTCAGGTTATTTTTCATGTTGTAGTTTCAATACTGTCTTGGAACAGCAAAGAAAAGGTATTTTATTCAGCCAAGGTAATCAGCTTTAGAACTATTCTGTAAGCAATGTTAAAAAAATGATCTTTCTGTTCAAACTTTACTTTCATTTTTGCAGGATAGTTTTTAAAAGAATTCTTAAGAAGAATATTGCTTAATTATGTAAGAATAGAGCAGAAAGATTAAAGAATTGCTTGTGAATATTTAAAGAAAAAAAATCTTAGGTTTCGAGTTGTGCTGTTGACTGCTTAAAGAGTACATTGTTGATGCTAAAAATAATTTAATTCCCCTTTGTGTGGGTTTTCCAGGATATGCTGATTTAAATTTTCTTTTCATAGACATTGGCTTTGCATAGTTGTACATTTTTCTAAAGTTGGCTGGGAGCAAAGGATATTCTGAATATATAATAATGAGATGAAATTATCACTTAAAGGCAATTGCAGGTTATTAGGAACTGTCCTAGTCTGTTGCTGCATTAAATCAAGGGGCAGTGGAGAGAAATTGATGAGATCATGGTGCTAATAACTCCAGTGTTGTCATTCAGTCCTGGATGTACAGACCATGCACTTAAGAGTTGCACTTGATGATCCTTGTGAGTCACTCCCAACTCAGAATATTCTCTGGTTCTGTAAATAGCCAAGAGTGCTTTCATTGCATGTATATGCAATATGTACAATAATTGATATAGCTTATCATTTTGAGCAATGATGATTCTTTGCTGTCCCTCTGTGCCCAGCAGCCAATTAATAGAGCAGTGAGTGACAGGCTGCTTCTGTTAGGATGACAATCTCAACTATCATGTAACAATTCTTCCTCTGAATTACTTTATTCAAGCATGTGAAGAGTCCTCTTTTCCTCAGTAATGCTTGCATTCTTCATTTATAACTTCTCAGCCTGACTTTGCAGACACCCTACAACCTGCAGGATTTTGTCTTGCTCTCTTTCAAGCCCCTTGAATTTATTGCTGCATTTCCAGCCACCTTATAGCCTTTTGCCCTAGCACACAAAATCTGTAATCAATCCTGCCCCTACATGTCCTCATAGACCCCTGGAAAAACACTCAGGTCAGTCTTTACAATAAGGTCAGCTGCTTTGGTCAACAGTTTCTCTGTCTTGTGCTCTCTTGTCATATAAAAGATTACTTTTTTCTTACTGTGGCCTATAGAAGAGTGCTTGACACAACTATCATGCTTAACAAGATCTGCAGATAATGGGTTTTGACAGCTGTCATTAATACCCAACAGTACAACTTGTCCACGTGCCTGGATCACCTGCAGACTCTCACTGACTACACTGAATTCTGCAGGCATTAAAACCTGGTCTTCACAGATGAGGTTATGTAAATAGGGTGTTTGATATAATTCATTTGAAATTCACACTCAAATGCACTTCAGGCAGATGTCTGGGTTCAGACAGATCTGGTGATGAGAAAAGCTGCAGGAGCAAAAACAATGGGGCCTTAAAAAAAAAGTTTGACTCTTTTAGTGGACATAAATTCTACCCAAAACAACTTGTGGAAATTCCTAAAACAGGGCCAAGCACAAGCCCATCTGGCTTGATAACAAATAATAGCACCTAATTATTTTTCTCAGAACAAGGTTGATGAGAGGGTGAAAATTGCCTACTTGTCACTATGAAAAAGGATACATAGAGGAAATATTCTATACAAACCACCATAAAGACTTGATCTGAAGTTTATGAGGTTAATTTTCCTTTTACTTGAATTGCAGCTGAAAAAGAAGACACTGGAAGTGACTGTCTGGGATTATGATAGATTCTCCTCAAATGACTTCCTCGGTGAAGTAAGTATATTATTTCTTCCTCTCTACTAGTAATAACTGCAAGCTGTTATTTGGAGACTGGGCTCTTTCAAGGTATGGTAGATATGTTAAGTAAAAATTTTTTTTACATCCCAGTTTCACTGTTGTCTTCATAACAAATGGTTATAATTTCTTTGATTTAGACATGAAAGATGTATCCCTTTTATTTTGATTAACTGGGGACAAGCTAATTTAGGACCCAAAAAATGTTAATTTGCTGAAAATTTTTTTGAGTGTGAGATAGTAACAACGTTCACAGTGACTCCAGGGGAAATTCTTGTTATGATTGAAAGCTGTCTGACTTGATTTTACCATAGCATAGGAAGGCTGAGGAAGTATTAGTCTTTGTAAATGATTAAAGGATTAAATTCTGCCATCAAGCCATATTTTAGCACATGTACAAGTATCTTCTAGTATGAGCAATTTAGTCTTGCTGATCAGTCTCATTTTTAACTTTCTGAAATAGTAATATTATTACCAAAGTATGACTGAAGGCAAAATCTAATCTTGTAATTAATAATAAATAAGATGAGTGCTCACGGGAAGAAGACTTTCTCTTTAAAAAAAATAAACAAACATATGCATATATAATGCAGAATTACCAGCAATAACTATGATAAAAAAATAATTAAAGATGTAATTGCAAATAAAGACTATAATTAGAAACAGAAGCACAGGAAAATCGATCACTCATACAGAGTAACTGAGAGTATCGTGGCTCATTCTACATTTGAATTCTGCAAAAAAGCCACACAGTTCAGCCCCAGTTCACCTCTGTGTAACTACCAAACTCAGCAATCAGTGTCACTATTTGAACAATTACTAAAATAAATGTATAGGAAGCAGCTACATGATTACTTATTTCCTGCATACTGTGTCCATATTCTTGTTGAGTTCAGCATGTTTGTCGAAATTCAGGGCTTTACTGAATATTTACATACTTGTTTTTTATGACATTTAGAAAAGGGATGCTCCAGCAATTGCTTCTACCTGAAGATTTAAACCTTTCCCCTTCAAATTTTCTTCAGTTTTTAGAACTACTTATTTTTGTTGTTGTGAAAGCAGATATTGAGGGAAACAAGCAACAGAAAAGACTGTATCTCAGCATCAGAATGTCCAGAGGAATCCTGCACCATAACATCAGATGTGGGATATCCAAATTGTGCCCCAAAGACTTGCTTGAATAGAGCCAGCAGCACGTGTGTGCCCAGAAGAAAAGTGGCACATCATGGTCCATATCCATGGAAAGTGCCACCTCTCCTCCTACAAAGCAGAGCCCCCAGCCTACACTGCCTATTGGCAGCAATCCTCAGCCATGCTACCTTCCCAGTCATTTTCAAAGCTTGACTAAAAACCACAACAGGGAGCATGCTAAATAGATCATCTGTTAAAATTAATTATAGGCCTAACCAGAAAGACCAAGCCAGATCATAGACAACCTATAAAACCAAAAGGAAAAAAATGAAAGAAAAGAGGTTTTTAACCTAGAAACAATCAGTTGTTAGGAGACTTCCCCATTCCTAAATTTGAAGAGGCTTTCTCTAATTCAGGGTCTTGTAATTAAGTGACAAGCACATTGTTCCCTGAGGTAGTTGCACAGTTTATTTCTCTAACAGTTTTAAAACTTCCCTACCTGACATTAGTTTTAACCCTGTCACTTTAGAGCCAGCCACAGAGCTATTTTCGACCTTTTGTCCTTCAAGACTCTCTGATGGATTTCAGCACTTAACATCCTTTGGCCCTCTCAACTGCAAGCTTATTAAGGGAGGAAAGGACTTTATAAGTGTCAATGCTCTTTTTGTTTTACTTCTGGTTTTTTTTAAGAAAATTCACAGAAGTCCTGCTAACAATGAAGGTGGCTTAGAGCAGATTTCATCTACAATATTTGGGTTTTTTTAGCCAGTTTATTTGTTTCATTCCCACATTACCATTGCTCGTCCTTTTTTTTTTCCCTCAGCAATGTTTAGATGCCTAAATGGTCTGTTGAATCCTATTATTTTAGTGAAGTGCAAGAGTAACCCTGTTTTTCTCTTTTTATTGCTATTTCTGCATATGTGGAGTTTTTAAACAGTCAAGAAGCATGAGTCTCATATTATTGAAGACCTTAATAAAAACAAATATGAAACTTCCCCCCCCCCAGCTTAAAAGCACTGATAAAAGGGAGAAAATTCTACTGTTTGGTTATCCTATTAGAATATGTCTGTACAGAGGCAGAATGGCTGGATGTCTGTTTAATGTCTTTTTACTCTAGCTGTCAAGCTAGTGCTCACAAGCTGCCCTCTAAACTGCCCAGTCATCTTTGTGTGGAGCTATGCCTGAGTCAAAGGACTCAGCTCATAGTCCTTACTGAGGTCCTGCTGAGAAGACATGTTGGTTCAGACACATCAGTATGCTACTGAATCTGAGTTTGGGGTCACAGCATGCTCAGAGGGTCCTGAATCTGTCAGCACACAGCCTTATACCCTTCACTCTTACACCTGATTGCAACTTCTGACAACACAACTCTAGTCTCTTCTGTTGTATGCAATCATTAATAGGTCAGACACAGGCCATATATTATACTTTGGTTTATTTGTAGGTATTGATTGAGTTATCCAGCATCTCTCAGCTTGACAACACTCCTCGATGGTATCCTCTTAAAGAACAGAGTGAAAACATAGATCATGGGAAATCTCATTCTGAAAAGAGTAGCCAGCCATCTCCAAAACCATCTGTCATCAAGAGCAGAAGTCATGGAATCTTCCCGGACCCCTCCAAGGGTAGGAATGACTTGGTGCACCTGATATGAAATATTTTCCCAGATGGTGTGTAAACTTTTTCTATGTGTAAGTTCTAAGAGAAAAATAAAGATAATAATATGAAGTTTGTATACATTTTTATTAAAAATGCATTTATCTCTGTGATTAATTAGTTGGAGACAAGGCTGAAATTGTCTCAATCTTGCCAGCCACCTTACTGAGTAATTATGTCCTTAAAACAGCAGCATACAGACTCTTAGGTGCTTTGCTCATCTGCTATAGATTCTGTGCCTTTTTCATTTTTTTCATAGCCTTGGGCAAACTCAATACATATTTAGCTTTCTATTTTTCATGTTCCTTAAATATTCTATGAAATTCTTTTCTTCTGAAAATGCCACATTAATATTTTATAGAACAACAGTTATGCTGCCATAGTGCATATGCATTTCCAGTCAATGATAATGGATTGCAGCACATCTCAGTTGTATTGGAAATCAGTGGAGCTGATACAGTAGAAATATACTAATGTTTACAAAAGCAGAATTGATCTCAGTGTCTCCTGCTCCACGAAATTTATCTCTAATTCTTTTTTTTTACTGAGTAGTCAGTGGACAGGTGCTCTCTTAAAACATATTATGTGTCATCTCAAAGCAAAAATCATTCCATCTACAATCCAGATGAGAGCCCCAGAGGGACAAAACTCTGCTCCATCTCATCTCTATTTCTCTGTGTAACGTTTTGCCAGGGACTGGTGTCTTTATAAGATGTCTGTCTGAATAAGAGGTAAGTATAGAAGATATTGTAAGTTAGGCTGTGATTTTCCTGATGGCATTATTCAGGATAAAATTACTTACATTTGCTAAGTGTTTGGTACTGGTGAAGGTGATGCTGCTTAGCCTCGACATACTAGAGAATATAAAGTGGAAAACACTATGCCATCATTCCACCCCTCTTGAACCAGCACAGGAGATCTAATTCACAGGTGACAAAAAAAAAAAATACTAAATAAATTAGTCCCTGGGCCAGGTAACAGCAGGGAAGTAGAAAACAATGCTTCATGAGTTTCCTAATTGTGATATATCCTGATACTTTAAATGGAAAGGCACAGCTTAATCTTTATTCCTTGTTCTGGAATTCATCTAGAAAGACCAGTCAAGAGAAAGAGAATGAAATTGTTTGTTTTTAATAAATGCAAGAGTTGTGCTTCTTCATTTTCCTGGTAGACATGCAGGTGCCCACCATCGAGAAATCCCACAGCAGCCCAGGGAGCTCCAAATCTTCCTCCGAAGGACACCTGCGCTCCCACGGTCCATCCCGCAGCCAAAGCAAAACCAGCGTCACCCAAACTCACCTGGAAGACGCTGGGGCAGCCATCGCCGCTGCCGAAGCAGCTGTGCAGCAGCTTCGCCTTCAACCAAGTAAAAGACGCAAATAAATTCCTCAGCATGGCAGCTTAATGTTCATCTGTTGCCTTTTTCCCTGCTGTCCTTCCCTTTTCGGCTATTTTTTTTTTTTTCCTGTTCTTGGCACACTGTGCTCACTCTGTTCAATGTCTTTCTTTGTGTGCCTGTGTGTGAATACATATAATTACAATATACTCTTGTATTTAGAAGTCTTTTATTTATTTATTTGTTTGTTTGTTTTATAAAGACTGCAGTGAAACTGGCTGTTTCTCCATCAGTCCCTTCACTCATGGTCCATGATGTTCCATGGTTGTGCATGACTCACAGAGAAGTCCATTGTGTTTTGATGTCACTAAATACCTACCAATGAAATAATCAAAACCTGCAGAAATGCAACTGCCAGCTCTTCAAATTGCACATAAGACTGAGTCTACATTAATAACAGGATGTATCTATAAGTAGTAATCATGAAGGACAGTACTATACACACAAAAGATTTGAAGTTAAAGAAACTTTTTTTTAACTACATGGCTGAGATTTCTATTTTTGAAACATGACTGTAAATATCTATTTTATTTTTTTTGAAAGGAAATATAAGGCAAGCTTCTTTATATCTCGGATAAGATAGTGTTAGTGATGAGCAGAACAGAAATACAATAAAAACATTAAACACAATAAGTGCAAAACCATTAAACATACAGAGCCAGTAACAACAACAGATTTCAGACAGTTGTCAAGTTAGCAAACTCAGAGGGAGTTGAGAGCTAAGTCAGGTGTCACAGTTCAATTTTTCAAGTAATTTTTTACCATGGATTGATTAAGGGTCAAGATAGATTTCATCTGACAACTTCAAATAGGTTAATGAATAAAACTACTCAATTCAAAAGGATTACTCTCCAGAGTATACTTCAGACCAGTATCATCTGATTGCTAGCTGAGGGTTTAGTTGATGATTAATTAAATCTCTCTGACTGTGAAGTCATTGTGTTTGTCTTTAGGATTTGTTGATATGCCATCAACTCACCATGGTATAATGCAAAACTGGGGGGAAATTATTTCCCTTGTCTTCACTGTCATTAATATAGAAACAGCCAGTTTTGATACTCTTTAATGCTGTGCATGTGGTGTCTCTTTGGTGTTTGAAAACACTACTTACTTAAATACAGAAAAAAAACACTTCTGTTTGCATGAATAACATTTAAGCTGGTTCCATCTGAGGATACATACTCTGGGTTTCCATTTCACCCACACTGCCACAGCAGCACATAAAAGCGGTCAGTCTAATCATGCCAGGAAGCAGCACAGACACAGCATAGCAGGAGTGCTCCCTATTCAAAGAACTCAGTCTGACAATCTGCCTCCACCAGCCAATGACAACAAAGACCAAAGCCAACTAGCCCTCAGGAAAGTGATGTCTGATGGACCAGTCAAGCCTGAAGGAGGTGAGCAGAAAGACATGGTTAAGAAACCAACTACATCCCAAATACTTCTTGCCATGTCAACTAATTCATTGCGATATTCAATTTTTTATTTTACCCCTCCATTAAGTGCTGTAAATGTTAACATGAATCAAGAACTCTGCTTGATTTTTCCACCTATCAGCGCATAAATCCATAATGAAAAACTGTGCTAAGAAGCATTATGAAACAACTAATGTGTGCACTTCCATTCCACTGGAGTACTTGGAATTCTGTTGAAAAGTAGTATAGCTTTGCTCATGTTGTTACCTAATAAAAAGCATGCATCCAAGCTGGTCTGCATAAGCATGATTGGACATTTCTTGTACTGTGACAAAAACCTAACTGCACATTTTTGTTTCTGAAAATGTAATTTGGATAATAACAATTCCTGTTTCCTCTTCCAACACAATTATCATGTCAACAGTCATTAGCATAGATAATTTTTCAAACCACCAGTGGAAAGGAAAGAAGTTTTGATCCATGTATAGTTCAATCTCTTGAGAATTTTCCTATCAGCATCTTTAAAAATTATTTTCTACTTGTAGGCACCTGTAATACCACATATCACCAGTTTATTCCCTCATCACAAATAAAGAGACAGAATCTTGATCAGTTCAAATTGCCACTGTTCTTTTGACTTCTGGAGCATCTTGTTTATTTCCGTGGAATCTGAGGGTTAATAAATGTTCTAACTGAACTCCCAGATGTTCTCTTGTGCTGTAATCCCTTCCTAAGCTCTCAAGATTCATTGAAGGTTTTTCTGTCAACACCATTGCACACATTGGACAATATAAGCTGGCTGAGAGGGGTGCAGGAGAGAAGGAGAAAATGGTACTTCAGACAATATATTCTAAAGGCATTCAGACAACTAGTGTGATGTTAAAACAACTAATTAACAGGGCAAAAGTAACAGATCTTTTCAAACATATTTAGAAATGATAAGTTTTTCTTCGGAGAGCCTTTGAAATTCTTCCATAAATCCATATATTTACACAAACACACATATACACACACACAATACAGCTTAAGTCTAGACACTCAGCTCAAGCAGAACCAGAGAATATCATGGTATGAGCTCAGACATCATGTCTGAAAGCTGCATACCAGTCCTGGGGAATAGACCATTCAAATCTAAATGACTCTTATTATCTTCTGAGGTGTCATGTCTGTTGAGTTTTATCGCAGACTCATAGCCCTATGGTGATGCCTTTTCACATAGACATGTAATGCAAAACATTTGCTTGTGATATAAGATTGAATTAAGGTTCAGATACACTTTTATAGTAAGGAAATAGTGTGTCTGTTGCCTTCAAGTACCTGTGCCAACAAACTGTTATTCCATCTTTTTAAAATTACAAAAAGACTATGTACTGATATGTACATGGCTCAGCAATATTGGAAGCATCATAGAGAGTTATGGGAATAAGAGTCCATATTATAAATAATAGAGGTCCACATTATAATAATAAGGGTCCACAATAATATATAAAAAAGGTTAGAATTGTTATGAAGAGATGTAGTACTTTGGTCTTTTTACTTCTGACAAATAAACACGATGCATGGTCACCTACAAAATAATTACGAGTCTGGTTTCAGACCTGTGGGATGTTTTGGCTTCTCTTGATTGTACCAAGGGCAGTTTGTCCATATTTATTCATATAAGGTGGGCCATTAGTTATTTTGAGGTTAATGACTCTCATGACTTTTAGCAGGAATGAAAAGCAAGATGATTTCACTGCAGTTTTGTGGAGTATGAAAGTAAAATGAGATGAGTCTATAATCTCAAATGGAAAAAGCACCAAAGATACTCAAAACAGCTTCCAACTTATGGAGTTCTTTTGGGATGAAGAGATGATAAAGGAAGGAAAGACTTCCCCTGCATTGTGAACTATGAATATTAGGGCATCATCAATTTCCAAGTCCATTCCTAAATGGATGTTGCATGTTTGTGGTACCTACCTCCATTATAGCCTACTTTATTGGTACCTGGAAAAGAACATATTAGGAAACAGATTTAATAACTAGAACAGTCATTTTGGCAAGTTAGTAATTTTTTTCTTACTATGTCTCAAATTCCTTTACTAAGGAAGCAGTACAGATAATCCACAACATTATTATTATTTATCATAGCTATTTTTCTGCATTTATTAAACAACAGCACCTTTTAGAGGAGTTGTTTGGTTTTTCTCAGTCCAAGTACACAATGGTGATGGAAATGATTCTATGCTGTGACATCCTTCTATGCCTAAAATAACCCTCAGAAAGAGTGTCCTCCTTTGATCTAGTCTCTCAATAGCTTCATTTTTTTCTCTTGAATTGAACTGGCTCTAGAAAAAACAACAAACCAAACAAGGAAAGAATCCTCAGTCATTCTGAGAGTGTCTCAGAGAAATCCTTCTCTGTTTCTGATTCCTAGGACCTTTTCTATTGGGTCAGTTGTCATTTGTCAGTTATTAATTCTGTGTCTGTTGAGAAATAACAAGGAAATAATAAACAAAACCAGCACCTATAGTATAAATAGCAAATTTTGTGAATACAAAGGTCTTTAATCAGTTTTCTGTTGAACTGAATTGTTTCTGCATTCCTTTTAAAGAGTAAAAAATGTATTTAAATCAATCTGATTTAAAATCAAGGTGAAGATGCAACAAAAAACATTGGTTTTTCTTCAGAACCTTTGTAAAATCCAACATTCAGATACAGCAGTTAATTAAAAATACACCCTGAAGTATAATTTTGTCATTGCCCATGAAAGATAAGAGTGTGATCTGCAAAGAAACCACCTGCACACTACACTTTTCAATCACATCCCTCAGAGAGGAACAATAATATTTCAGAGCCAACTCTTTGAAGCCAGAAGTTGCAAGGGATCCAAGTCAGAGGAAGAGAGCAGTGCCTAGGCTTGAGTTAATTAGATTTAGGTTTTGTGCAATATATGAATAGTTTCCAATTACACATTCACATAAAATTAAGCACATTCCCTTCAACATAAATCTGTGTATTAGAGTTTATCCACTATATGAGTCAGTTTTAGACACAGTGTGAATCAGTCCACCACCTTTTCAGTTAGTAATTTATCCCACAGAAGAGTCTTCTCATTGTATGGAATTTTCTTCGTAGGTCAGTTATGTTTTAAATAAATTATTTTAGGGTTCTTCAGATACTTGAAGAGTTGGAGATGTTCGGATGATTATCACCAGTTCTCTAGATACATGCATATGAAAGAGTAGGTGTATTTGGAATATAATTTTTACTGATTTTATACAAAAAAGTATTTTCAAACCTAGCTTATAAATTTAAAGGAATGAATAACATGCTTTAGTTTTAATACCTTCGAATAAAGTGAATAAGAAAGACAAGGAACAGGAAAAAACTTCAGCATCACTGTTAAGCAGAGAGGTGCAGCACCTCTGCCTCACCATAGTAGAAATTGTAGCTTTCAGGGAAGTTAAGTTCAGAGCAAAAAACAAAAATATTGTGCATAATATAGTCAGGATTTATCTACATAACCACTTATTTTTTAAAATTATACACTTTTATAGGGACCAGTGCTCTCTACAGGGATGTAGGTTGCTGGGTAAAATTTGATGGGCTTGTCCTTATTTGCACAGAAAAAAATGCCACATTTTCCCCTAAAGGACAATAATTGTACTATGAAAAATCAATTCCTTTATTACATTAGAATATCCAGGGGTGAACAAAAAACCACATAATTTTATGACCAAATAGGAGAATTTCTAGAAATTTATTTTTAATCTTCCTAGCATCATTGAAGAACAGTAAATTAATATTTAAATAGTAACTAGCTCAGTGAATTTAAGTCTCAACATCCTTGTAGCCCTATACATTTTTTATTCTTTCCAACAGACACTCATGAAAGAGAAGCTACAAGTCAATATGCTATTGCTTGTATATCATTTGTTAATGGATGCCATAGGCAACTCCTCTTCTATTTGGCTCACATTAACCCAACCTAACAAACAAGCAACCTGTCCAGATAAAAACACTGCTATACTCCTGACCTGAATTAGTGAGCAAATGTAAAAGGTCTAGAGAAACTGCCATTCAGTGTTTCAGTTAAAGATCCAAACTTACCTGTAACTTAAGGTAATACCAACATTATAATTCCACAGGAATTTCTGTCTAATTTTCAATAACGGAAAGGTTTTGTTCAAGATCAAACCTCTAGCAATTTAAAATCACAACATTTCCTTAAAACATCCTCTTACACATGTACCTGGTATTATTTTTTTTTTGTCCCTGAAAATGATGGGGGGGAGGCGGGGGTGAGGAGCAAGGGAGAAAATGCAGCACCACAGCATTTCATAGAGAACATTTCATCTTTTATGTTACACATTTTCCATCATGACACAACAGCTTTTCCAAACAGCTGTATCTCAAGTGGTTTTACTGGTCAGGGGGTGATTTACTCTCAGAGGTGGTACTGTTAGCTAGAATACCTACAGTAGAAAAACTCTACATCAGCGTTTTCAGAATTGTACCCTATTAAGCCTATCAATTTAAACATCTCAAAGAATGCCAGTTTAAAGCACTTTAGTTCAAAAGGTTGCACATCTGCTTATCCTATCAATTTAAACATCTCAAAGAATGCCAGTTTAAAGCACTTTAGTTCAAAAGGTTGCACATCTGCTTATAACTGCCTTGAACCAACAATTTTGACACATGTTCACTTAAGTGCCAACATAAGAGGTTAAAGCTACACAGAAATGTGATGTGATGCATGCATCAAGACATTGCCATCACTGTACAACCCATGATACAATTCTGAGCCAGCACTGTGTATTTTCTAGCCACTTAGCTGCAAGAAATTAAAATTGACATGAATTTTCCTTATCACTAAGTTCTATTTACTGACTTTAGCAACAATGGAGTGAAAGGAAATTGATTCCTAGGTAATATAAATCTTCTGAATTGGATATGATTGTGGTTTCAAATACCTGCTTATTTGGGATCCCTTTTGGTCTATATCCATTTTCACACATTTAATAGGCAGTGCCATGTTTTAATTTCCTACCTTATTTTAGGATATTTTCTTCACACTTAAATAATTTATATCCCAAAGCTGTTTAGTGATTCATGTCACTAGTTCCTTAATTTCCAAGTTAAATGGGCCTTATTGCTACAAATATTGCTACAAATACATATTGCTGAAAATACATATTGCTACAAATATCACATTCCCAAGAATCATTTTCAAAACAAGAACAGTTTGTCCCCACTCTCTGCGGATAGCAGTAATCAGAGTGTCTTTTCAACCTTGTTTCAATCTAATAGCTGGCCCATTTTGCTTTGGTTATTCCTGCTATTTACTCTTCCACCATTTTAAGATGACATGTAATTTCAGAGAATTGCTCAGATTCTTCATTTGATAACTCTTATTTCAAAAGTTATTTTCCAAAATTCTGTACGGTAGACTAGCCCTACAGAGTGCATGGAAAGTTATTTCATCTGAATTGCTTTCCTGGGAAAAGAAATTACTTCAGCACAGTTTAAGAAGTGTGTTGTTCTGTTACTCAGTTCAAATGGTAAATTTCTCTGTAAAGGGTTGTCTTGACATTTCACAAAATATCCCTGCTCAGTGTGCAGTCATATCCGTGTCTAATATACAGCTGTGGACATGGCTTCAAGTCCTGTTCAGTATGAGGAAGCATTAGGAAAATAAACTATCTGGGCTGATCTGAGGTAGATGTGTTTGATCATCAGTTGTTTCCCCATTCTGTTGCCTGTTCACAAAAGATGCAACAAGCAGTCCCAACAGCAGTTTTACCCTGTAGAGCCTAACTGAGCAAGCTGGAGCAGCTCTTGCTTTTAATGCTAGCAAACACGTCATAAAAACAGGAAAAATGGCATTTGGGGCACTTTGAGGTTGGAGCACTTGAAACACAAGGCTACTGAGAGTGAAGGGCAGCCAAGCTTCTGCCAAAAGACACTGTATGAGATGCCCAGTGTGGTGATCATCAGAAATTACACCCAGCAGATCGGTGCTTTCCCCTTCTCCCATGGGCTTGCATCTCTTTGAGAAGACTCAGCATTGTGCTTTCAGCCTTTTTTATCACCCAGAGTTTCTCAGAAGACAAACAGTTAAAAGAACAATTATTTTCAACTGCTTAGAGGCCAATTGTGGAAACTTAATCCTGAATCCATACTTGAAGGCATTTTTCTCTCCTCCTGTTTGATTCACAAACAGAACTGTCATTCCCAGTGCTTTTTGACAGAGTATTTCTGTTTCTAGACAGAAACTGGAAAAGGGAAACATCTACAATTTATTCATCAGGGGAAAGTGCTGGTTGAATCTGTTATTTCCTCCATATGAAACACAGAACTGTATAGTCAACTTTTTAAAATTTAAGTCTTAAAAAAACATCCATTCACTGTAGAAGAATGGCTGGAGTGCCTGAGTGCTGGATTGTTTCCATTTTCCTGCTGACTGATAGTTCCTGGTTATAGGTCTTGTGTGAATGATCTATCTTCCCTATATTAGGTTTTAACAAAGCATCTTCTCTGCTGTTTGTTGAAAACAGTCTCTTCTGAAAGATGAAGTGAAATCATATGCCTTCCAAGCTTTCCTCTCTTAATGATTTTAATATGATATTTTCTTCATACTAAGGCATGACATACACATTTTCCTTGGTTCTAAAAGTTTATTTTCTAACTGGGTCCATAAGCCAAAGCATAAGCAAATACATATTTTTGCCCTACCAATAACAATTTAAAAAAATAGAAATAAAAGATGGAGCTGAAAGATGGGGTCAGTG
>VZTT01032070.1:0-10422 GCA_013400855.1 Buphagus erythrorhynchus | reverse complement strand
TTTTGGATTTTTTCAAGATTGTCTTCTGATTAATATTAAACCATACAAGGCAATAAACTTGTGATCGTTCTACAACTGAAAAATCAAGCCATTAAAATATCTAGGTTTGTGTTTGTTTTCATAAAATCTAGAGAAGAAGACTGTTTTCTGAAAGACTTTTTAAACATTTTGGTCCCACTGCAAGAATAATCTTGGGGAGCATCACAACTTTGAAAGAAAATCCACCTATACATGTAAGATGCAACAGTGTAGTTACCAAATTTGTGCAGAATACAGTGCTGCATATACTAATAAGATTATATACTATACCTGTGGATATATACATATGTATGCAGAGACAGCTGTAGACCTATATAACCTCTATCTTTCTTTGTCTTTCTCACATATCTACCTATATATAAAATTGCATGGGTGTATATATATATATATCTATATATGTGTGTGTGTGTGTATATGTATATGTGTGTATATATATGCAAACAATA
The DNA here is from genome assembly GCA_013400855.1 of Buphagus erythrorhynchus. Taxonomy (NCBI): domain Eukaryota; kingdom Metazoa; phylum Chordata; class Aves; order Passeriformes; family Sturnidae; genus Buphagus; species Buphagus erythrorhynchus. Next base: position 9,937 of record VZTT01032070.1, on the reverse strand, counting down.
ACATGTGTTGTAAGGTGTTCTGCAGATGGGAAGAAACACATCCCTGTGACATTATTACTGGTTCAGAAATCATGCTGCACTGACAGTTTAATTACTGAGTGTGGGTACTAGAAGGTAAGTCCCTTGGGCTGTCTGGTGACCTTGTGCCACTGAGAACGCAAAACAGATGCTTAAAGCATTATACAGCAGCTAATAGGAGGGGAAAAAGATAAACACACCAGAAAAGGCATGGAAAAGATGGCTGGAGAACAGCATCACCTCCAGAAGTAATTGTTGCATTTTCAATATGTCTGAGAGTGGGGGGGCATTTTGGTTCTTCAGCACAAGCAAAAATAATTAATCAGCTTCCTAGATCTTGTTACTAGCCCTGACAAGGACAGAAGATTGTTTTTCTTCAAGCAAGGATAAAGGCTATTGCCACAAGATTTTGGCATACTTGTTTAAATTGATAAAAGTTAAATTACTATTTTGAATGTTGTCAGGGACTGCAAGTATTTTGACTGAGTACTGTAGAAAGAAAACCAACAATTCACTGAATCAAATACATCTTCATTTTAATTTCTTTAAAACTACTGTTGTCTCATTGTAAGAATGAATTAATTTTATTTTTCATTTTAGAACACTAGGTATTTTTATGATTTTTTTTTTTTTGCATTAGCTTTCCTCTCATTTGAAATGCTGTTACTATTTAGTAAGTACTATTAATCAATGCTAATATACCACAACAAAAGGTGATAAATTAAAACTGGGAAATAACTGCTTCATTTTTTTTATATTCTCATGAACAAGAACACAAACATAGTTTTTTTTCAATTCTAAAAAATAACGGGAAATTCTGAATATCATACTTCTGTATGTAAAATAAATAAAAAGATAATATTTTTTCTTCTCAATGTAAGTTAGTGTAACTTATATTTTTCACTGTCACTTCTTCCCTTCTATGCCCATGAGCATGCATTTTTATATATTAGTAGAAATATAATGAAAACAACCCACTCCACTCCTATACAGAAATAGTTGACCTGGCCAAGGAGTTGTTCTACTGCCCAGGCAGGCTGCTTATAGAAATCTATCAAGAAAAATATCAGAAGAATGAATACTTCTGTAGATTTCAATCTAAACTCTTAAATATATATGTATATTAGATGAATTTATGGATGGCGAAATATATGGGTCATTTGTTCATTGAACTGTAATCTTTTTTATTTTGGAAGATCTTTTAGTCACAGCTAAGTTACAAATTTAAGTTACATCTTAGAGTGAGCTGGTCTTGTTAAAAAAGAAACCTGTTTAGTTATGCAATGTGAAAAAAAATATATTTCCTACCTTCCCATTCCTTATTTTATTCAGCTTAGTTTGCAATTCAATTTAGTAGCATTAAGAATATAACTGAAAATGAGCTTTGTAGCAATCCAAGTAGTTACGCCTAATCCAGACTTCCCTGCACTTTCCTCTTTTTTGGAGAAAAATGCTAATTTTTTGAGAATTGTCTGTTTCCTGGAATAGAAGACATCTGTCACCTGTAATCATGCCAAAGTACCTTAATAGCTATCTTGCTCAAATTACTCATTTCCAGCATGACATGAAAAATCTGGTTGCTAACTGTATGCAGAGCACTGTGCTTTTGTCAGGCCAGCCATATCTGACATGCAGGTTGTTCTCATCATTGCTCACATGCTCACGAGCCACTGAATGAAATTTCTTTACTTATGGGGAATTCTCCCTTCTTGCACTATGCTCATGACACAAAACAGGAAGAAAAATCTGAATGTTTAGCTGTCACTACTCTTAGACTGATTTTAATTTGTTTTAATTTCCAAACAATACAAAATCCAGGTTTACAGCACTTTAAAGCAGTAATCAAAGTATACTTCTTACATTTTGCAGTGTTATTTTACTTACAGCTGAATTTACTTTCCTTTTTTATATTATAGTGGAAATAAGAATATTATCTAAATTTTAGGAAATTTTAGGAAGGCTATTTCCACATAAAACACACTGAAAAATAGATAACGAAACAAACAAAGGCAGCATAAAGTGCAAAATATTAATATTTCAAAAAAATTCGTAATTTTTAAGAGAACAAATATATCTTTGTGGCTTTTGAACAAAAAAAATGTAAAAAAAGAAAATTTTTATGTTTATACTTTCTGAACAGGAAAAAATAAGTCTATCTTTGAGGCTAATAGTTATTTAAAAATATTTATGGATATAACAGGATCTAAAGATATTGTAGAAAATAGCAAAACATTATTAAAATGTTGTAATATACACACACCTCCTGGAGTTTAATCTGTAACAATAATGTGCCATGTATATGAGGTTTATTTAAAAATTCCTACAAGGAAACACTGTACCCCTTGATTTAGTTAGTTCCCCACCACCACCATCCTGAGGTTCTCTCTCTCTTTCTCTCTTGGGGAATACCATTCAGCACTTTGGACTGAGTGCCTGTTACTAGATTTCCTTTCCCAAAGAACTTGATTAATTTCATCTGTGATTAGGAACCCAATAAATGATATTTGCTTTCTTAGCCCAAGTTATTGGGAAAAAAAAAAGGATCAATGAAATCCTTTGACCCAAGTGATCAGGCACTAAGATGTGCTTGCACATCTAGAATGTATAATACATTTAAGAAGCCTCTCAAAAATGGTAGCTCTGTTCTGCCAAATGTTTATGTTTCTATATCAGAGATAGAGGCAGATGTTACACCTTTTCACTCATGCAACCTGTTCACCCAGGTTTGCTAGTGAGATTTATTGAACATATTCTTGTCACTTATTTCCTGCTTATCCAGAGTAGGGGGAATAAATTCTAAATCTAAGTAGGCCACGTAATAAGATTACAAAGGAGCTGCATATGGAGAGGAGCTTATTTTCAGCTGCAGGGGAAAGTTTGAACTGCAAGCTGTATATTGTGGAAATGTGCCTGCACAGATGAAAGATGGCCTCAGCAAGAGCAGGCTCAGGACAGTGATTATCATTCCAGGGATGCTCCAGTGGCCATGTATGACCAGATTTGGGATCCCCAGGCCAGAGCAGTGCCAAAAAGTTGGAAAGTATCTGTAACAGGTATTTGAGGCTGGGGCACCAGTTATACCAGGAGAGGTTGAAGGAGATGAGTTTGTTTAGACTGGAGATGACACAGGAAGGGATATTACTGTTGACTTCCAGAAATATTAAAAGAAAGATGGAGCCAGACATTTCTCTCAGGTACACACAAAAGGAGGAGAAACAATGGATGCAGAAGAAATTCTAAGTACCTATAAGGATAAGAATAATTTGTAATGAGAGTGGTTAGGACAGAGTGATGGTAAGAATTTATGTCTTGTAAAATATTAATGGTTGAGGATCTTCAAGGCCTTGATCTTGATGTAATTCTGAACTTAGTCCTGTATAAAAATCTGCAGAGGTCCTTTCCAGCTAAAAGTTCTGCATTTTCTGTAATGCTAACACTAGCATTTTTTATCTTAGGTTTCATTTCTTCAGCGTTTTCCTGCTAAGAGTGCTAAGAGTGATGACATAAATTTCTCTGTTCAATATTGTTTAGTGCAACGAGGCAAGTCTTAGACTTTGTGATGTGTATAATGTGTTATATCTGTTTGCTCGCGTTCTATGCTATCATTGCTTAAAAACCTGATGACTGAGCATCGTGGGAATGCTGGAGAGAACATGAGATTATGTCTGCCTTTGGCAATGAATGAGCAAGCTCAGCAGTTTCCAGATTTTATGGAAGGGTAGGAAGACCTGGAAACAAGTACATTCAAAGAACAGACTGCTTACAGCACAACCAATGTTTATAATAGCAGAGTCTATAGGAATTGGGGAGTTACTGAGTTGACAAAAACTCTATGTGAATGTAATTCCCAATATGGAAGGACACTGTACATGGAAATTATTTTTGTAAGTTCCTTTTGTCTCTATTCTGTCTTATCTGATCACTTTGAGTGGCCCCTGTTTCAAAATATATACAGTATTCTAGTTAGCTTTCTGATAAAACATGGCTTTTTGAGCTCAGAAAGATCCTTTAGGTTTTCTTTGGGGAGCTCAATTTAAGGAGGATAGTCAGGGAGGCCTATCTTGTGCCTTGTCTTAATCCTTAGCATTACTGAAAAAAAATAAGACCAAAAGTAATCACACAGCTATCAAGACAATAGAAGGACTTTTATATCTGCTATTATAGAACTGGCCATTTGAAAGCCTTTTTTCAAAATCTTTTCTCCAAACAGATTGCCCAAAACTCATTCCAACATAGAATGGAAAAGGAACCTGAAAAAGTAACTAGAAAAGGAAACTGATTACTATTAAACACACAGGTGGCAAAAACACCTAAAATATTTGTCCATTTAGGTCACAAAACTGAAATACATATATCAATTAATCCCAAATGTTACCTTCTACTGATCTAGGTTATTCATTACAAAAGGGTAAAGATCAATTTTCAATAATTCCAGTTTTCTCCACAGGACTAAATTTCATTAACTAAATTTAATGCTTAAATAAGATGAATTCTAATTTTCCAACATGAAGATTCCAGTTTTGTGCTATAAAATTGTATAAGCATTAAACAAACACAGATTTTAACTTTTTACTTCAAACATGGCAAGCAGTGTGCCATAAAATTTTTAACACAATGAATTTAAGAAATGCATGCCCCCACTTTTTCAAGCAAGTCCACTTTGTTTTAGCTGAAGATTAAAAAAGGAAAGAAAAGATTTAAATAAGGCATATTAGTTAATCTCTTAGCAGCTAAAACTACAGTATGAAATAGCTGTTAGGTGGGAATATGACAGTAAGCTGCATTTTTTCAGGAATTTCAAATTAAAACTGAAATACTAGTGGCTTTTTCTATTCTTTTTCTGCATGTACTGTTGGCTACTGAAGTCCTTTGAAACAACTTTACATGTAAGAAAATACACTAGAGGATGGTATTGAATCCATGATAATATTTCTTCAGTGAGGTCCACTGAAAGTAAAGCATTGTCATATTGTCTAATTAATCTGATCATTCTGCTTTGTATTTTAAGGTTGTCTCACCTTGGCCGCATGAGGACAAATACAAAATCTGACTTTATTTAACTATAAAAACTACACCAAATTTATGACTTACCTATACCATTACAGACTTCAACACAGGTCAATCTCATGAATAAAACCTCAAGACTCCTAGTAAACACACGCAGCCTGAACTGAAGCTTCCTCTACTTTACTTTTTTGCAATATGTGAATCCATATTAAATGTACAATAACACAAAACATGTTTGACCATCCTATGACCCAAAGATTAACTCTCAAATTCTACTTGGAAATTCAAATACAAAGGAATAAAAAATCTGCCTATAATTTTCTTCAGTAGGAAAATTTTTAACCCTGATCCTTTTGTATCTTTGAAAATTGGAATCCATACTGTCCTTTGCTTTTGCAAGCCAAGCTCTGTTCCACTGTTTCTAATAGCTCAGCTGCATGTAATAGTACTACAGTCTAATTTCATGTCTCTTACTTTACAAATAAAGGACAAGTTGCTAATGAAATATGGTTGCCTTACACAAAGTCAGACCTTTAATTTACATTGAACCATTTTCTCAGCTACAAAATCGTTTATACTATGCAATGATATATCTCACCATGGTAAATATTTACAATATTTGAGTAAATGTTTGAAGGGAGTTTGCCAAATCAAGTAGCTCTATAAATTCAAAAATCATTCAAACAGTTTTCAGCTTACAAAGCACATTTATAAATATATGTATGCATGTGCACGTGTGTTTTACCTTGTTTTTTTCCACTACTTTAATGCCAACTTTATCCATTAGAGTACTGTATAAACACCCTATTGTCACAATCATTGTTAGCTCATCACTATTTCATGTAACTATGTGCCTTCTAGAACTCTTCTGAATTCTATCTCAGTTAACCTTTTTAAATTGTTTTTTCCAAAAAAAAAGAGAGAAAAAACAAACCACAATGGAAATATTTTAGTATAAGGGAGTTAATTTATTAGGGTTTTAAAGAAAATATTTCCTTGGCTTTTTCTGAACTTTAGAATTTTTGAATTTACATTTGTAATACGCTTATTACACTGGGGTGTTTTGCTTGTGTGTGTGAATGAATATAAATTGCTTAAGACTGAAAAATATACAAACTAATTATTCCCTCTTTCCCTTCTCAATTCTCCTGTGTGCTTCACTGATCAACCCAAAGCATGAACCCAGTAAAGGTGTGAGGTGACTGAAATTTCTATCTGGTAGGAGATGGGAACCACCACATACAGAAAAGGACAATTTTTTTCCCACAGGAAAAAGACTTCAGAGGCTAAGAGCTGTTGAATAACACTTTGAATTCTAGATTTCCTTCTACAATTTAACACTTACTAAAGCGTTTTCTCTTGACCTAAGTTCTTTTGGATTGGGGAAAGATCCTTCAGTTAGCTTTAGGTTGCTTCTGTTTGCCTTATTTTGGTTGTGGATTTGTTTATTTTCTGTATCCTAACTCCTTTTGATATTTCTGACTGACTCCTATGGTATTTTTGTCAGTTTTGTATGTAATACTTAGATTTCTGATTCTAATTTTGGCATCTAGAATTCCTTATGCTGTCATTATTACAGACAGCTAAAATCACATTAGATAAACGTAATTTCTTGACTCAGATCCAGTCTTGATTAATCAGCTTTCCTAGCTTTCCAAGTATTCCTGCAAATCAACCTCTAATCTGCTCTGTTGCTGTTTTCTTTTTTTTTTTTTAATCTCATTCAAATTTTCATGTCTTCCAAACTTAAATGAATATTTTCTTATTGCACATCTCTAGTTCTCCACCTTCCTTCTGCCAATACTAGTTATTTTTCTGCCAGTTTGATTTTTCATATAGGCTTTCTGTTTCTTTGACTGTAGTAACTCCTCTTTTTTTTCATTTCTATACATGATTGATGTTTTCCTATTCCCCCAGCTTTCTGGAAGGCCTTTGTCCTAGACTTTTTCTGAACTAGCCTCTTAACCTAAGCTTTTACTTTTTATCACAAATATCTGCTCCTACTTTTTTCTCTTCATTTGTTCTATGATACAGGCTCCTCAGATGTCTGAAAAATCAGCGGACAATTTAATTGTGTCGTTAACTGTGTAGTTATTGACAGCAGTTTCATGTGTGAAGTTCAAGCTTTGCTTCCCCTTAACTGTTCTTTTTCTTGCAAGTTATGTTTCAGTCATATAAAAAAGACATTTTAAAAATTCTATGCAGGAATTTTTATGTTTCTTTACTACATAGCCCTTTTTCAGCCTTTTTGCTATTTCTGGTGTTGTTGTAGCTTTGACATCATTATGTTTGTTGGAAAGGACAATAATTTTAGAACTTCTGAAACAGTTGTGCTATTATGAAGTCTGCTTTAGCCATTTAATTCTAATATACACCACATTACACATCAGTTGTTCCACAATTAACTAGTGATATACTGCTTATGTTTCAAGGGAGTATAGGAAAGGTAGACTAAGAATGAAGTTTAAACTCAAAGCACTACAGAAGAAGCTATCTTTTTCCCTGAAATAGCATTAACTTTTATTGCCAGTTGTAAATGTTTGAAAATTGATTCTATATATATTTTAAATGCAAATTAATTATTCACAGGTGATCAGAGGAACTTTCTGCAGGCCTGGCATTTCCTCTATTAAAGTGTATGCAAACTAGAGTTGTGAAAGGAAAGCTTCCCTATTCATGGATCTTATCATGTCCTTTATCTTTTGTATCCACTTAAGAAAGAGACACTGCAGAACATATTTAATGATTATGTTCCATGTTCATCTATGGACAGAAGAGTAAAGAATGATTTAAAGTTGAGATGGGAAAAGTGAAAAAGCAATCTCTAAAGCCAAAATAATATTTGGACCTTGAAATCTATGTGAAGCATGCCAAAATATTAAAAAAAAAAGATGATGGAGAATCAATTAAGTGATCCTCAAATGGGAATAAAGAATATTTTTTTCTACAAAAGACAAATAAAATAATAATTTGTTTTCTTTGATAAAGAGAGAAAACATGTGATAAAAAAATAGTATGAGAAACACATACTATTCAATAGAATAGAAGGAACAAGTAGGGATTATTGTTCCCCCTCTTTCATATCACATTTGAAGCATTCAAAAGCCAATAATGGTAAAAAAAATGATTTACTGTCATTTACTGTCAACTGCTTAAAGTTTGAACTTCCCTGACAGAAATGTACTTCATTAAGAAAAAGTAATTCTGTAGGAATAAATTGATTTTAGCTAAATGTGAGTAGAAATAAGGAGTGGAATGGAAATTCCAGTAAATGGAGATGTAGAATACAAACTAATTTGCTAAGCCTTAAGAGGGATGCCTCTGATCACATGGTTTGTTCAGCCTGGAGAAGAGGAGACTGAGGGGAGACCTCATTGCAGTTACAACTTCCTCATAAAAGGAAGAGGAAGGACAGACATTGATCTCCTCTCTGTAGTGATAATGATCCTCTCAGAGATCAGACCTGAGGCCATGTCATGAAGCTGTGTCATGGGAGTTCTAGGTTGGATATTAGGAAAAGGTTCTAAGATGGTTGGGCACATGGTTGGGCACTGGAAGAGGCTTTCCAGGGAAATGGTTACACCACTGAGTCTGTCAGAGTCTGTGAAGTATTTAGACAATTATCTCAGGCACATGGTATTACTCTTGGGGCTGTCCTAAGCAAGGCCAGGAGGTGGACTGTGATGATCCTTCTAGATCCCTTACAACTCTGGCTAGTCTATATTTTGATGTTAGAGACCACATTCAGCTAATTAATTTAAAGTGTTTACCATAAATTTGCTCCAGGTTTAAATTTTAACCCCATGTTATATGTGACTATTTCGACTCCATTGTCAATGCTGGAAGTGTTGTCAGCTGTTCACATTTAGATGTTGGCATACCAGATGTTTAAATACAGGTGTATAAGTCAAGAGTTGATTCCCACTGCCTTTGATTTAGCCTTGTCATTCCCTTAACTACCAAACAGATCATTTGAACAGTACTTGGAAGATTTGTCTAGTTGGTCTTGGGAAACACCCACAAATTACAGAGAAGTCAATTTATGGGAAATCAGAACTCTATGAGGTCCTAGGAATCTCAGGTGCCAGATTCTTCAGCTTCTTAACTGCCTCCTGATCAAAGGCACTTTTGATTCTTCAGACCAAGAATTTCCAGGATTTTTCAACTGAAATATTAGGTTCCTAGTCCTACCTGTTACAAAAGCCTTAAGAAGACAAGCCTCTTAACATGATGTGTAAACATTAAAGAAAATATAATTTAGAAAATTTTCCATCTGCCATGTTTAAGAATTGTTCCTTTTGTTTTGATTGTCATTCTTTTTGTGAGGCTGAAGATAAATTGTCCACAGTTTCAGAACTTAAGATTCTCAATAGCTTCATTGTTCAGAGGATTCACCACCATGCATTTATTGACAGCTTATATTAAAATGAAAATATAAATGTCATAATACGGTCCTAACCCATACACCACTGAATATTTACGGCATCCTGTGTTCTGATATTGGGTAAGATCTCCTAAAACTCTATTTGATCTACTATTTCTTACATAGGTTAATTTTGTAAGCACTTTTAGTATATAAGAAAAGCAAAATCAATAACTTCATACTCCCAATTTGAAGCTTATTGCATAAAATTAGATTTGGTATACTTAAATTATCTGATATAGATTTAGTTCCTCAGAGACCAATGGTGTGGGAGACCAGAACATTCCTTTGAATGGTCTGGCTCAGACCCAGAGACCTGAAAACACCTGGAGTTTTGATCTTAGCCCCTGGGAACAGCTGCCGACACTGAGAGAAGAATCACAAGCCACAAAAGTTTAAATAGTGTAAAAATAAAGTAGTTGTAAAATGAAATTTAAAAATGTACAGAGGGGTACAGGGGAGTCTAAGGGGACAAGATGGAGGAACCTG
>VZTT01032065.1:3282-14657 GCA_013400855.1 Buphagus erythrorhynchus | reverse complement strand
AAAAAAAAAAAAACAAAACCTACACCCTAGAAAGAACTATATCTTGAAAATATGATACCTAATTTATCACTTGTTGAAAGTGGATTGAGTACAAATTTATGGATAAAAATATATTTTGACACAACTTAATTTGGAGTCCCTTGCAGAAGTAATGAAATTCAAAATTTCTGGTAGTAAAACATTTAGGAAAGAAAGAGGTAGTTAAAAAATAACAATCCATTCCATTTTTTTTTGTGTGTGCAGCTTTCAATCTATTTGTTTTAATTAACAGAGCCTGTTTAAAGAGATTAGATAATTATTCTTTTAAAATCTGACTAAATAAATAACTTATGTCAAACAAGTAGCACTTCATTACTGGAAAGAAATATAATTGATGTTCTGCAACCCTCAATATAATAAACATACTATTCATTCCTTAACTATTAATTCTCAAAACTTGTGTTCAACAGTCAGTAATAATTAATTTGCCATACCATACATGTCTTACTAAATGTAAATTAAATCCAGTTTGAGATCCATTGTTTAAAGGATTGCTCAGAATGTCATTGCTGGACTCCCCCAAAAGAAACATCATTTAATAAAGTTTGTGAGGCCAGAGGGAGAAATAATAGTTTGGGTAATGAGGACACTATCAGAACTGTGCCATTTTAACTGAAAGAAAAATTATTATATGCGATCCTTACAAGACAGATTAGAAAGAAGAAAGTGACAAAAGTGATAATGTGAATACTGAAGGGACTCTTCACCTTAAATGAGCCCAGGCAAATATATTTTAGTCTAAATGATATCAAACTGAAATGCAAGAATTAAAAGATATGTGCCTACCTTGGTAAAAGCAAACCAGAAGTAATTACTGCAGACTGTGGTGAAGTCACAATTTCAAATAATACATGATTATGTCCCTCACTGATAAAGCCAGTGCAGCTTTAAGGATCAGAAAATTAATTCAAATTCTAGAAAAGAGTTACTCTACAAATATCCAAGTAGTAAACCAAAATATTTTGCACCAAACATTATGAAAGAATTTCAGATGGACAGTATACAGGATGGAGCAGCTGCAAACAAAAACTTGTTGAGCGAGAACTCAGAACTTGTGACCTGCTAAAGCTTGTCAAGAAATTCCAGAGAAAGAAGCTGACTTTCTTGAGTGGTTCTTTGCCTTGCCATCATAGAAAACTCTTTTCATTAAGATGATATTTTTATTAAGGTGATGTTTTCAATAGATTAGATGAGGTAACTTCAGGATATAGTATTCACCACAAATTAAATGGAAACATTTTTAACACAGTCCTTGCATATGATTGCTACAGGTGAATATTGGAGCAAACTATAGCTATTCTAACTCTGAAATGTCTTCTGTATTCAGAACATGACAACCACTATATACTGGTTTTCAATTTTTTCTCATGTAGTTACTTCTGTATTAGCAGCAGTATTTCTCTGATCTGACCTCTTTGTTGACAAGGCTGAACAATATGTGGTTACTGTACAAGAACAGATACCTTTTGATAGTACATACATATTTTGAAACATTCTTTTACTAGACAAAGTATGCAATAAAATGTGTTAAATCAACAGTTAATTATCTAGGATAACTGGGAATATTCTGAAGGGGGATTACTCTATATGTGGCGTTTATTCAGTCCATTAATCATTGTATGCATGTTTCCTAGCACAGGTGCATTGGATTTATGCCTGGGTAACCACTTGCTTTGTCATGTTATACTTAGCAGTATCAATAAGGTATGTGGACATATATAATATATGCAGAGATATATAATTTATGTAGAAATATATAAACACCATGCATAATCACTGGGTTTATAGATAGTCATAAAATCATAGAAATATTTAGCTTTAAAAAGACCTTTAAGATCATTAAGTCCACCTGTAGATAAAATCATGATGAAATCAATCTTGTATTTTATTAAAAAGTAAATATTGTACAGAAATTGCTACATTTAAAACAAAACAAAACAAAACAAAACCAAAAACCAAAAAACCAAAAAGACTCTTTCTCTTCATTCTGTTGACACCCACACTTGTGTTTTTCTGGTTTTCTTCTTATGCTTCCACTTTCCTATGATGGCAGTGGTAGTTAAATACTCACTGTGCCTTGTAAGGCTGAGTCATAATATGTTTCCAAAGGGTCTAAGCCAGCTAAGAATCCCAAGTCCCATTTTCATAAATTAATTAGTCATTTGAGTCAATAACCCTTAGGGTTGCAATAACAGATGAGCCAATTTTAAATTTACTAGCTCAGGTACTGGTAGTAATCTAGTTTTGACACCACTGAGTTTATTGCATCCTATATTAAATCCAATGTTCCTCTGAGGATCTGAGCTTACAAACACACTTCAGTTTTGGAACTTGGGCCCAGCTTGGGCTTCTAAATCACTTGGGTGTATTCATGAATTTCATTCTTTATCCTTAGCCAAACTACTTTCTCTACTTTGTGGTTGTGGGTCATCAACAATACATTTTATAGGGAGGCTTTCTGTTCATAATATCTTTCAGAGCAGTTATATAACCTCATGGGGTGAACACATCTGCTTCTACTTTCTGGAGGAAAAGTCTTGCCAAGGACTCTGGTGGGCTCTCCATGAAGATATTTGCTCCTTTGTGCTCTTGTGCCATACTGCGAGAGTTAGGAAAACAGAGTAAACTGTTCTTTTTCTCCCAGCTGGATCCTTACCCTCTGGTGCCACTGTACTTTATAAAGTGTTTTTTTAGCTTGTACAGAAGTCAAAGATAAAATGTTTTATTTGATCCAAAGTAATTCAGTATTCAATTGGTCTCCAGTGATCAGAGTGTAGCATATGAAGTAGGAAATAAAATGCATTCCTTTAGGTCTTCCTCGGAAATATACACCTGTCATTGAGCTGACTGATTTGAAGATTTCAATTCTGTTGCACATAAAATCACATTCATGTAATTTTATTTTATTTTACTTTTAGACAGTAGATAGCTCATGTTACAAGGAAGATGAAAACCAGAAGAAAGGACCGAACAACATGTTAAAGATGAACAGCTCTTGAAAGTTTGAAAAACAAAGTTCTGATGAGCTCTGAAAAGATGGACCATTTCCAATTACCGATGGACTATTGGTAATTGGTAACACTAATGGACTATTACCAATTGACCCAACAGAGCACTCAGAAACATAGAATAGTACAAGCTGGAAGAGATTCCAAGGATCATCAAAGTCCAACTCCTGGCCCAGCCCAGCACCATCCCCAAGAGTCACACCATGTGTCTGAGAGCATTGTCCAAAAGCTTCTTGAACTCTGTCAGGCTGGTGCTGTGACCACTTCCCTGGGGAGCCTGTTCCAGTGCCCAACCACCCTCTGGGTGAAAAACCTTTTTCTAATATCCAACCCAACTCTCCCCTGACTCAGCTTCAGGCCATTCCCTTGGGTCCTGTCACTGGTCACCACAGAGCGGAGATCAGTGCCTGCCTCTCCTTCTCCCCTCATGAGGAAGTTGCAGACTGTGATGAGGTCTCCCTTCAGTCTCCTCCAAGCTGAACAGACCAAGTGACCTCAGCTGCTCCTCATATGGCTTCCCCTCAAGGCCCTTCACCATCCTCATGGCCCTTCTTTGAATGCTCTCTAATAGTTTAATGTCTTTTTTATATTGTGGCACCCAAAACTGCCCCCAGCACTGGAGGTGAGGCTGCCCCAGCTCAGGGCAGAGCAGGACAATCCCCTCCCTTGCCTGGCTGTGATGCTGTGCCTGATGCCCCCCAGGACAGGGTTGGCCCTCCTGGCTGCCAGGGCACTGCTGGCTCATGGTCAACTTGCCATTGACCAGGACTTCACGTCCCTTTCCATGGCACTGGTTCCCAGCATCTCCTTCCCCAGTGTGCATGTTCATCCAGGGTTACTCTCTGTCAAGTGCAGAATCCAGAACTTGTCCTTGTTAAACTTCATATTTGTTCTTGGTCTGTAGCTAAAGTACAATTTCCATGTCCTTTAAAGAGCATGCTATCTCAGAAAGCTCTTAGCTCTGTAACTCTATGTAAAACCCTGGTCTGCTTTCAAATACTGTTTTTTACAATGTCCTTTGTATCTTTTATCTGCTTCATTTGAAACAGTCTTTAATGCAGGAACAGAAAAACAAAAACAAACTTTACTCATGACCCCTAGGCTAGTCTTCACCCCACAAAAATAAAAACAAGAAATGCCCCAAAAATACTGCAGTTGACCAATCAACCAAGAAAAAAGCAAAATAAACAAACAAACAAACAAAAAACACTACAAACAAACAAAACACCAAAACCAAAACAAAACAACAAAAAAACAAAACAACAACAAAAAAATCCCAAAAACAACAACAAAACAAAACAAAACAAAAAAATACCAAAATCCCTAAAAAAGGTAAACAACCCAGCTCCAGAATGGCAAGGATGAAATTCATTAACATTAATGACAGAAATTTTTTCTTGCATCTCTACCTTCTTTTACTGGACTTTTGCCCATCTGTTCTGACAGCTCTGCTTTTCATAAGCTCTATTTTCTGGAATAAACAGAATGAGTGAATCTCAGCTTTAAATTTTGAAAAATAAATTTCTCTATATTTTTTTGAGAGCAACTTCAGAACATGAGTTAATGATTTTAAAAAGCAGATAACAGAAATTTGATAATAAGCCGTGCTTTAAAAATCTAATTCTTCTTTTTCTCCAAAGTTGCAATTTTTTACTTTCTAGTTTTTTGGACAATCAAATGTATTACTTTTTAACTCTTTTTGTGCTGTGTTCACCCCTTCTTTCTCCACTAATCTGTCCTGTCCATTTTGGCTTTTAGAACAGCATGCTGACCTGCCAAGCCATGTGTCATTTGTCTCTCTCCCCTGTCATTTTCATCAACCTTTCACAGTGGTTGACATCTTAAGGGGCAGGAGGTACATAAAAATATAGGTCTAGCAGGTAGACCAGCTGTTATTTTATGCTAGGGAAAATATATCTTCTTTATCTTAGTTCTGCTGAATCACTTGTTAGAATATTAATTTTAATGAAGGTTTCATCCTTCTATTCTATGATTCTAATTCCATATCTTCTAAGTGTTCCTATATACTGGTCTTCCACCCTGTCTTTAAGAAATTACTTGACTGTACAACATGGCTATGGTATTGTCTTCAATGTTTCATGGAAAGTTTGGTTCTAGGACTCCTCAGTTCCAGTATCATCTTTGGAACACTGGTTTCTAGGAATACCACACCTCTTAAAGACCTCTAAAGTTTTCTTGAAGTTTCTATGATGAATCAGTTTGTGATTCACATGGAAAAAAATAATCAAACTTATACAAACTGAAAAAGTGATCATTTTTTTCAGTGTTGTCTTTGAAATAAAACAGGTACAGAAGCAGAGAAGGGATGATATCATCAAATGGTCACTGGGTTTAAAAATATTTCTTTCAATTAGATATACTTTTTTAATCAGTTACATTTTACAGAAATTTAGATGGGTATATTGCATCCATAAAAGTAACTCTTGGCACACTTTTCAAACAGAGAACAGGTGATGACTGAACAATTCTCTTGCAACTGGGTTTTGTAATGACAGCAACAAGATAGTAAAGATTTGTCACACCAAAAATTATTCATTTGAGATTAGCATTGGTTCCTCAGTGTTGTGTGATCTGAAAACATGCAAATCCAATCAATTATCTTCACACAAATGGAAAATTAAATTTACATAACCTGTCTAGTCATTCACATGTCCAATAATAAATCCGGGTATTCAATACTTCTGTAGATAATTAAAAATATTCAGTGCTATAGGGTTTTCTTTCTCTGTCTTCAGTCTCTGTTCTCATATTGCTGCACATGGAAAGTACCATTAGATATGTGGACAAGCTCTTGAATTAACCTCTGTGTTATTCATGTGGGGATCCCAGAGAAAAGACTGAATTTTTGGCGTTCCTGAAAGAATGGGGGAGGGAGCATTAGTTCTGACATACCAGGTAAAGTTGAAGCAATATGGGGCAGAGCATGATAAAGGGTTAGAGTTCCTATTTTTACTGCAACTGTTGGGTATAGAAGCAATATTGGACCTCCTTTGCATCTTAGAGACCACTACTGATCACTGCAGGAGCATTGTGTTTTGTGCCTTTCTCTCTTGCCACCTGGACAAAAAGAGCTATACATTCTGTGCAAAATGAAGCAGTGCTTGGTTACTACCCCAAGTAACCAGGTGTTGTAGCCCCAGGAAAGGGTTTGGAGCATTTAAGATCAATGCATTGTGGCTCTCCAAATATTTCTCTTCCTTAGGATCATCATCTCCTGTTCTCATGACCTTGACACATCAGCTCTACAAATATATTAAATGGATGGTCTTGCCTTAGTCTGCCAACAAGGAGGTATATGCTAGTTGGAAAACAAACATTATACAGTAAAATTTCCCAAAGGAAAGGGATCCCATTTTTTTTTGCCCAGCTATGATATTTTCTCAAGTAAGCTATCTTTGGAGTAAGCTATGGTTGGTTCATGTAACATCTTTCTTACCTGAAATAGCATTTGTCAAAGGTGAAAGTCTTCCAGGATTTATCTTTATTTTTACCCATATTGAAAACTATTCATCAATATAATATAATGTAATTTTCAGTGTCTGAATAATGCCCAGATTCACCATCATTAGAATAATGAATCTGAAAGAAAAAAAGACGAGGAACAAGCGGCAGCTTATTTTCAGAAGGATTGGGTAAAGAAGCAGGGAACATTAGTGTGGAAACATTGGGAGAATGAAGAACTAGGAATACATAGCAAGAAAAAAGCAGGAAGTAGAGATGGGGTAAGAGGAAATTAAGCATTAGATTTGCAAAGAGGTGAGGGAGACATCCAGCAGAAAGTCAGTGTTTCACTGGCTCAGTTTGACTGCTCTTGGAAGCTTCTTGGCTCTTTAAGGAGTACAAAGTACCCTTGAGTATAAATTATATAAGAAGCTCCAGAGACCAGCTAGTCTGGAGCTGAAGGTGCCTATTCATCTGTTATTTTCCATTTAAAAATGTGAATATGAGTATCCATTAAAAATTAGTGTGAATAAGCTAGTCATAACTTTATACTCAGGTCTCTTTGCAAAATGGAAGCTTTCTTAATCCTAAATTTACTTAAGCTTTGGATAAAGCATGACCATCAGAAGACCATAATAACTGAGAGTATTATAACTGAAGGTACACATGGAATCCAATGGAAATGGTACACATACATACATGTTATACTCCAATACCACAACTGGCATTTGACTGGAAGGACTATGAGAAGAGTCAGTACATTGCTCAGTAGTTCCCATCTCACTTGCATTCCTACAGATTATACACTGGAAAAAAAACTTCCTCAAAAAACCCAGACAGACCCAACATAATTCAAACCAAATAGAAAACATACTGGGATATGTTCAAAGCAAAGCTTTCTTGTCTTCAAAGAAAGATCACTGTCTAGTGTAAGTTCTAGGAAAAGAGGTCTAAATGTCAGAGGAAAAAGATGTCATAAAATTTTGTGATGGCATATAGTTTTTCATCACAGGAGCAATAATTGTTTGGACAGAAACACTGGGAAAAGTAATGCTTTGATCCAAACATGAAAAAGTTTTTACTGGATCTGATTATTGTTGTGGCCTGTAATTCGCACTGAACCCCTTGCAGAAGTGTCTTCCTGCTTTTTAAGTGAGGCAGGAATCTTGCAGGAATCTTGGCTGCAGTTAACTAGCTGAGACAGCTGAGCGAGGAAGGCATTTAAGTGCTCTTTCTGACCCATTATTCTAAAGTAATTTGAATCAAATATATCTTCAGGTGCACATTACAGCAGCCATAAAGTTACCTTAAGCTGAAGGAGCTGTCACATCTCAAGGACAAAGAGCATCATCCGTATTTGATTCTTACAGTATCATTTGGCTGCCATGAAAGGATGACACAGCAATTGATTCTGCATTGGGAAGCACCTTCTTCTAAACAACATTTAGGAACAGATCTTCATTTCACTTTACCCCAGCATAGTCAAGACAAGGTCAGGATCATTCGAAACAATTGCTTTTTTTCTCTGATTACAAAATATCAGAAAAAAACATCAGCAAGATCTGAATCTCATAAAATGTAAATAATGAATTATGAATTATGAATATAGTTCTCCGTTGTAGGTTTTGGTAGCTCCAAGAAACTGTGATCCATTAATTGCAAATATCTAAATGCTTTTGAACAAACTACTGCAACTGAACACTGCTGACTTTTAAAACTATTGAAAACTGAATCTGGATCTGGATCTGGAGTTGTTTTAATCCTTTCACCACCCCACTGCTTCAGTCATAACCCAGCAAGCTGACATTATTTGCTCCAAAATGCCATTCGCTGATGAGAAAGCTTTAGCTGGCCTACTTCTAAACATTGAGGTGATGACAAATAAGCTTTCCAAAATTATTGAAAAGCATATAGATTATTCATTTGCATTACCTGTATCTTAAAAGCTCTGTCACCAGGAGTCAGCTCATCAAACTAATTTCCAGTTGCAAGGTGATGGTTCATTGACAATATCTGGTTAACTTCACAGTCTGGTTTTCTGAAAGGTACAAGGCTTCTCAAGAGAATAAAATACAGCATTCTTGAAGAAAGGAGCAGAATAAATCAGTCAAATGATACCACGCTTCTCTACTTTTGTATTCCAAGGAATACTGAATTAAGCTTCTGTGCTCTCAAAATTGCAGTTTTCACAAAGACAGTTTGGAATCAGTAAATATCTAAATGCCAGAACCAGCTTATTCAAGTTTCCTTTTGGGTATTCACCTCAATATCATCCACATTATGCATTTAGAAGTGAGCCTGATTGCTGCATTCTGAGCTGTTTCTTTTTTCTGTGCTTTCCCAGATTTTTCTCTCTGCAATACTAGGAAGATGAAAAGCATTAGTTTTGTTCAATCAGAACTCAGATATCATCTGATTTCGACCTTAATGCTCCCCTTCATATCTGCTGGCAACATTTAGTAGAGATGAAAACCTGACAAAGAAACAATGGTTAATCATAATGAGTAATATTCCTCAGCTCTTGTATAGATTGCTATCTTACCTTTTCATTAGCTGCTACTCATAGGAGCAAAGATGGATCATCTTAGTCACAGCAAGACTTTCATTGACCCCACAGTTTCAAGATACCAAGGCAAGAACAAGCTGCAGTAATAGAAACGAGGTTCTGATAGCAATGAATGTACAGCTTTTCCTGAGTGCCGGATTTCTTGATGCACATTATCACTCCATCTCCCATGGTCTGCCCTACCTATGTTTTCTTCAAGCAAAAGAATGAGTAAGTGTGATTGCCCTCCCCTTTTACACCATAAATATTAGGGCCACTGATAAAGGTATGACTCTTTGACTAGATAAAGAATAAAAAAGAGCCAGTCAAGGATCAGAGCATGGAGGGTATAGGACAAAGTAGGATAGTGGTTGAACCCAGACTTCCAGTGAGGGGACTTCAATCTCTCAGACAGATCTCAGCTGACTTGCAGCAGGTAGCTGACCAAAACGAACTCATTTAACTTGGAAACACTGTATGACAGACAGAAAAGACTTTTGCCAGAGACTTAGATGATGTCTGATTGATTACTGGCTATTGGAGAGATTTGGAATACTGTCTTTGCTGCGGATGTAATTATGGCCTGTAAATTTATCTTGCCATGGCACTTCCTGTGGGTTCATTGCCTACTATCAGGTTCTTTTCTTCTCTGTCCCTTCAGATTTGAAGAGGAAGAGATCTTCAAGCCATATAAACTGTTCCTATTTCTGTCATTACACAAACCTATAAATGTGGGCAGTTTCTCTTGTGTGAGAAGTGGTCAGACAATTGTGTTATGTGGGTAGTGTCATGAAATGTGATCTCTGATTATTTAAATAGAAGACTCCCTGGTTCTTTAACCCTGAAGGTCTGGATAGCACTGCTTCACATTAAATTCAATTTAAAAGAGCTTTGGCCATTTTCAAAGCAAAATTGAAGACACCTTTCCTCTTTCCTTTTCCTGGGGCTGTGCAGAGAAAAAAATCGGAACCATTACAAATTGCTGATTCAGTTTAGGATTGGAACTAATATTTATCTTTGAGAAGATAATGCTCCATAAATGAAAACTGAATCCTAATTAGTAGACATCCCTTTTTTTTGTAGACATGTCTTTTTAAAAGTTTTTCCAGATGTCTTCAGGGCAAATTTTCATTGATTTCTCAAAGTATTTTTTTAAGGGAAGGTATCAATTACAGGGGAAAAAAAAAATTTAAAAGATAGATAGAAAAATAATATAAGCCTGTTTTGAATGTGTCAAATAATAATATTTATATTGTTTAGTCCTTAACATTATAGGAGAAAATGGAGGAAAGAAATTTTTAAAAAAAGCTTAAGCTATAAAATGGTATGCTAGACAAACGTACACACAGGCAAAAAAATTCCACACTGATGTTATGCTACAGAATCGTTTCTATTTGGTACTCTTTTCAGCCACACTTAACAATGTCCCCTTGTATTTGAACAATTTGAAATTTCTCAGAAAAATTTGGAGCCTTTCAGAATTCAGGCTCATTGACAAAAAAAAACCAAGCAAACAAACCAAACCCAAACCAAACCAAACAGAACCAAATTAACCACAACATAAGAGATATGGAAATGAAATTAAGGTTTTCAAGTTATCACTATACTTGGTGGCACTATTAGAGAGTATTTTCATGCCAATTCAGGAAAAAAGTTTTCAAAGGGCTCAGCAATATTTTTGAACTCAACATCTAGGTCTGTATGAATAAATAGCACCTGGATGTTGCTGGGCCCTAGAAGAAGTGACCTGTCCTGCAGTAATGTTATCCAGAACATCAACTTGGATGTTGATGCTGATGTCCAGACAATTCCTGAGAACTTTTCTTAAGCACCAGCAGGGAGTCTGTCTGCTCCATTCAGCAAGGCTCTATGTTTTACTAGCAGAGGATCAGGCCACCCAGCCATTCTGATAATGATAGACTAGGTTTTTTTGAAGGTCTCTATGAAAGTTTGGAGCAAAGCTTTTCTTGAATATCAAAGCACTTTTACAAAACATTGGTCAAAGTGTGTATTTTGATAAACTGCTGGAACATGATTCTTTCAACCTATAGTAATTTAAGGTCTACCAATTTTTAATGTAGACAGAGAATCCTAAGCTGATTTTTTTCTGGTAAAATTTGTTTCAGTCACCATACTAGGACCAAAAAATATAATTTCTCACTACATTTTTCAGGAGGGATGGGTGTATCCTCAGCTGGTGGAGTTCAGCTGAACAAAATGGGTATCTTAGCTGAAATGAAGATTTTAGGGAGAACTTTCTCTCTCAGCTGGAAGTGAAAATGGGTATTGGCCATGGGTTGTTCCTGCTGTCAATGATAATG
>VZTT01032063.1:0-17757 GCA_013400855.1 Buphagus erythrorhynchus | reverse complement strand
CAACAACAAAAGAAAGAAAAAATTGAAGAAGGATTTAATTGAAGGAGAATTGAAGATATTTTAAGCACTTTTGCAAGGTATATTGAGATGAGAAGTGCTGAACTGTTCTCAGAACCACAAGTTGACCCCAGCCTCCCTTTCACCCCAGCTCAGGCACACTGGAGCTCATTTAAACATTGTAAGAGTTTGCTGTCCTGCACACAGGTATAGGGATGTGAGAGCTGTGGGAATAATTGGGTGAGACACTGGGAAGGGGGAAGTTGAGTGATCACCCAATTCTTTATGTTAATCCTTATGTCAATGTGTGATCTGTGTGGAATGCTCATGGAAGTAAGAGGAAGCAGTGAGCAAAGTGACCAGAACCAGATCTTCACTAATTCTCATGTCCTTCATGACAGTTTGAAATCAGGCCTGTGCCCTCCTCTGGGATGCCTCAGTTTGCTGAGAGTGGAACAAACAGTCCTGAAGTTTAACTCCTTTTTCTTTCATTTCTGTCTAATTTTATCTATTCTTTCCAAATATTGCCATCCTGCTCTCTCCCTCTTGGGCAGCCCTAGAGTCTGCACTGAGAGTCTGTGGTGAGAGACAGTCCATCAGCATGCTGGAATATTTGTGAGGTAGTGCTAATAAAAAAACTTAATGGCCCTTTAGTCCCCACTTCTTTTTTGAGTTCTACATCACCATAACATATTTCCCCTCGGTGGAGCAGTATTTATGCTCCATATTTCATGCATAAATTGCAGACAGTTGTCAACTGAGAATGAGAGCAAGATGGCAACATTACCTATGCAAGTGCTTTAGCTAAATGCTTCCTTCATTGCTCCCAAAAGGAAAAGATGAGACAGTGTGTAGCCATAATGTTCACCTGCAACATTTCTGATCTTTAGCTTTAGTCATACTAATTAGGCACACACTACTTATGTGACTGCTGGATGTGGAATTTTTTCCCACTGCAGCAGTCTGTGAACATCTCCCTTGGAAGGATGTTCAAATCAAGGGCAGCATTTCCAGAAAGATGCTCCAGTGTACACCCAAAGGGGGAAAATCTCAAAGAAATAATTTTCTGTCAGGCTGAACGAAGTAACTCTGTAATTAAACTTTAGAAATTGCTAAGTTTAACTGAAAAACGTTCTAAAATTAGGACCACTGAAGAGTTGCTAAAAGCATTCCTAACAGTGGAAATTGTTGTGTTTTTTTCAGATTTATTTTTCCATCTCTTTGTTAAGCAGATGCTCAAAGGTGTCCACTGGAGTTCAGCAAGTAGGAGAGCAGTGCTTTGGAGTGGGAACTGGCTGCATTGTGTGACTTCTTTTTTCCCTTTTCCTTATTATTTTGCTTCTAACCTTTCCCAAAGAAAATTCACCAGCTGGTTAGGCTAGAAGGAACATGCCCCTGTTTCCCAGGCAGAATCAGTGGTTCAGGTATTAGAGAAGAGCTCGTAGTGAACAGGATTTGTGAGTTAGGTGGTCAGCACACCTCAGTGGGAGGCACAGTTAAAGCTCAGCCACAGCAGCTTTAGATTCAGTGGCACTGATCCTCCCTGACCAGCTTGCACACAGCAGGTTTATTCCATCTTTGAGTTAAATCCCAAGTGAAAGAACAGAACATTTTTTTTTTGCTGCAGATTTCCTGAGTCAGCCACTGACCAAAGACAAGAGTCCCCAATCAGAAAATTATCCTCCAGTCAAAATTAGCTGTTTGCTGAAGATTTTGGAGATGTCCAGCCTGCTGCTGGCTATATTTAGTCACTGTTTGCTTTCTCTATTCTCACATGTATCTTAAAATTCCTGATAAGGAATAGGAGGAAAAGAACCAAATGACACAGAGGAAGATTATTAGCTTGGCTGAAACTAAACAAGTCTGGAAGTCTTCTTGGAAACTGAGATCCCAATAACACCCTAAGGGAAAAATTTTCCCAATACACTTTGGATAGCTCAGTAACAGGAGTTCCAAATAAGTCTTTGAACTGTCTGACAACCTTTGTCTGTTCAATATGAGCAGCATGTGATCCCAAGACAAGAATCAATTCAAATTAAAAAAAAAAAATGGGAGGAAAAGAACTTTGGCTTGGTTTAGGGCAATGCAATCATGATACAAGTGTTTCATCATGTGAAATATGGCATGAAGTAATCATGCAATTAAATCCAGGAACTCACTTGCTGATTCCTAGAGAGTTTCAGGTCTTTTTTCTTGCCAAAAGGAATTAGGCTATAGATTCCATTTCACATTCAAAAGAGCTGAACAGTTTGGTTCTAGCACATACCTGGATGAGATCAATGAGAGCTCCATCACATTCTAGTCTACCAGTGAGTCACTGAGTGGTTTGAGCCATTTGCTGATCATTTTCATCTTGTGTGCATCACTGTACCTTGTTTGCCTCTGTAAGCCAGGATGGAGAGTCTTGCTGGAGTGATGTCCTGATTGCTCAAGTGAGTTTGGGTAAAGCCTCAAATCCCATTGCTTAGAGGGGAAATACAAACTGGCTGGAGAACCTGTAGGCAGAGTAATAGAAATCCTCAGAGATCCTTTAACTTGCCTTCATAACCTACAAAGATAGAGAACTGTGGCAAATCCATGCAATGTTGTTGCACAGAAGGGAATAATCTGTTCTGTGAGCTCATACTGGGTAAGACAACAAATCAACTGCAGTGTGAATGATTAAAGGGACACATAAAATAAAAAGGAGTATTGGCAAAGGACAATGAAAGCCTTGGAATAGATTTTCTGGGGATGTGGTGAGGTCTGTTCCTAGAGGTCTTTAAGGTCAGGAGTGCTTGGTTTTGATTAGACTTGGTTCATGGTAAAAAGATGGATTATCTGTTCTCTGAGGTCCCTCCTGGTTTCTGTGAAGCTGCTGTTTATCTTCCAGGGCTGCAGTCCTGTGTCCTGTGCTCTTGGTGTGCTGCAGGAGGCTCAGCAAGGAGTGTGAAACTCACTCTTCAAACACTGTGGTATAGCAAATGCTGCCAGGGGTGAATTTTCATTGTTTACAAACTCTATGAGAATAGAGATTGAGGAATTTCCAGTGAAGTCATCAAGGATCTCTTGCATAAGATGATCCAGATCCAACAGAAATAGGATACCTCAGATGTTTCTATGAAACCTCAAAATCATGTGTGATTTTTCCTTTCTCTGCAACTGCTGGCAAATGTCATGATTCATTTTCTTGAATGGTCTTATCAGGCTTTTTCGTCTCCTTTGAAATCCTGATGCATCCTAAATCCCACTCCCTCTGTGCAGCAGTGCTGGCAGAGTATTTCCTGTGATCTTCCTGTTTGTCACTCATTTCTTAGTGTCACCCTAATTAACTTTGTCAGGGGCTGTTGTGTGATACAGCCAGCACAGACTGGCTGCACCCTGTACAGGTTTCCTCTTGATGATGATGTAATATTCATCCTCAACAGATGAGAGCTGCTTTTGGGGAAATAACTAGCTGGTTTTGCCTCAGTCACTTGGTTGCAATACTGAGTGATGTGCACACCCAGGGACAGCTCACCTTAATCTCTGATCCCTTGCATTTGCTGACCAGGACAGAGGAAAGTCACGTCCTAATTTCCCTTCAAAGAAGCAAGTGAGGCAGATCCGTAGCACACGAATGGAGGTGCATAACAGAGCAATGTTGAAAGGTAGAAGAACAAAAAAAAACAAAAGGAAAGAGGAAGAGAAACTCTGTTCCTCTGTCAGGCCAGGGGGTTAATGCAGGTGCTATGGTACTGGCTTGGATAGAAACCTGTGGCACTCCAATCACAGCTGCACCACTCAGTGTGCTGCCTTCCACTGTCCCCAGGAATTTGTATCACTTGGTTACTCATGGATTTGAAATTGAAAATTTACCAGTTATGTAAGAAATGGGACAGAATGAACTCTGTAGTTGTGTGGCCAGTGAAACAGGCAACAAGAAAACATCTAAAAGGCATCTACCAGACTTCCCAGACAGAGGTTTATTCCATGTCAACCCATTCCATCCCATTCCAAAAGATGAAAAAAAATTAGCATAGCCAAAAATCTGAATGACAGTAATGACCATAACCCCCCTGACAGCCCTTCTAGCACCGACACAGCTGAGTGTGCTGTGCAAAACATTGCTGCTCACTGCCCTGGCCAAATTGCTCCTTCAAATGACCTTTTGTTGCAAACCATGTCTGCTACGTAAAAAGGAAATTAAAAATAAATAAAAGTTTGCAGTGGTTAGTTGATCAAAGCTTTTGTTTGCCCCTGTGGTCTCAGCAGAAAGCAATGTTACAGCCTCAGACTGGATGGGTTTGTTTGGTGAGGTCTGATGGGAACTGATAATTTTGCAGCCCTAGAAGCCAAGGAGGAAAAGGTAGATGGATATCTGGGTTCTGCTTTTGGGGACTTTCCCCACAGTGGTTCTTTCTTTTAATTGTGAGATTTGACTTTCTTATGTCCCATATGAGAACTTCTTAGTGGGTGTTAAGCATTACTGACTTGTATAAGAAGCAAAAAGAGAAATGGCATTAAATGGTGTCACAGCTCTGTCTTGGGCCATGGTTCCAACATGTTAATCTTAGAAGCAGATTTAGGAATTAAAATTCAAACTGGAGCAGGTGTTGAGAAAGAATCTTGGGGTGTCAGGGAGGTCAGACAACAGAGCTATACCCAAAGTACAGGCTGCCACACAGGCCAGAGGTATCTGACTTATCTTTGAACTCAGAAGCTTGAGGGGTGAAAGAAAGAAATCCCTTTTTTCAGAAACGTGCCCTGTGCCTCTTCCAATCAGAATAGAAAGGAGGGGAGAAAACAACCCAATCTTTTTCTGTGATGGCTTTGGATGAATTTTTGATTGGGTTTGTATGAAATGGTGGTGGAAATTGCAAAGAACTGTTCCTAATGGTTTGTGATATCTCTTGTGTTTTTTCTTCCTGAGAATTTGAGGTAGCAGTCTGTGATTTTATTCTAGATTGGAAAGCCTCGGAGCAAGGACTGTTCACTTGCAAATGGCATAAATTAATTAATTCCACAGAGCTGTGATGATGCTGAAGTTTCTGTTCTAGTACATACCTGGTGGGCAGGAGTGGGGGCTCTGCAGGAAGAGAAACACAAATATCTGATCTGATGCCGGTGTCCTGGGAGTTTTCACTTGTATTTTTGCTTTTTATCAAGAAAAACTTGTCAATTGGATTCCCCATAAGATCACTATGGCCAGCTTGTCAGAAGAATTCAGTAGTCCCTCATTGTCACCTCCTTGTGCCATTGCAAAAGTTTTTACCTTGTACAGCTGCAAAAACTAGCAAGAATGGTGGGGGGGAAGGGAATATCTGGGTGAATGTGGCAGGGAAAAGAATAATTCTTGCTCTCAGATAGCCTTGTGACCCTCTGAGCTTGTCAGGAAAGTGAGCTCTGACATCCTGGCTTTAATCTCTGGGTGTATTCACAAGCAGAAGTGAGATGATGTATTTTTGTCTTCTAATATGGGGAGAGGAAACAGAGGGAAAGAATAAATATGGAACACTGGGCAGGTGGAGGTGTGAACCTGCGTGTGTGTGTGGAAGAGACATGCACTGCCCTGATGAAAGGAGAGACTTGCTGGCTGACAATAGGGAATGCTTTCTCCAGGACAAGGAATTTAGGGAGCAGCACCTGATCCCTGGTGAGGTCAGAGGGTCAAAGCCCAAGGAATCCAATGCAAAGAAGTGGAAGTAGCCAGTCCCCAGTCCTGTCAGCTCTGCCCCACAGAGCAGTGTGAAAGCACAGGCAGAGATGCTCTGCAAGTTTGGGAGGGGGCTGCAAAGGGAAGGGAGCTCCTGCTGTCCTGCCACAACACCTCCCCCCATCCCCCAGATAAAGGGATTTGTGTTTTCAGTTCAGTTTTCGGGCAATTCTGCTTCCCCCACAAGAATGAGCAGAAGCTGGAGGATACATGACCTAGGGAGCCAGAGCTGGAGTGGATGGCCCTGGGACAGAGAGAGGCACATCTGTCACAGGATGACTCTGAGCAGGGTGTGACAGGAGTGGGAGACAGGTACAGCAGGGACCTGTGGGAGCCACGAGTGTCTGTCTGTGTGCAACAGGCACACACAGACATCATCTCACTTCTGCTTGTGAATACACTCAGAGATTAAAGGCAGAATGTCAGAGCTCACTTTCCTGACATGCTCAGAGGATCACAAGGCTATCTGAGAGCAAGAATTATTCTTTTCCCTGCCACATTCACCCAGATATTCCCTTCCCCCCCACCATTCTTGCTAGTTTTTGCAGCTGTACAAGGTAAAAATTTTTTCAGTGGCACAAGGAGGTAACAACAAGAGACTACTGAATTCAGGGGGACTGATACCAAGCTGCAGCTCACCTCTGCACACCCAGTGCAGGTCTGTGCAGAATTCACCAGAGCTTTGGCTTGAAGCAACCAAAACTCCTATCTCAGAGCTACATCACTAGAAAGAATCCTGGGGAGAACAGCCTGTTCCATCCCTGATGCCCAGTGGAGGCATAATGAAATGCCAGGGCTGAAGGCTCGAGACACAAAACTGCTATCAAGGAACATAACACAGGTTTTTAAAGGTAGGCTGGGCAGCCAATGCAACAGA
This sequence comes from Buphagus erythrorhynchus, assembly GCA_013400855.1. Classification (NCBI taxonomy): domain Eukaryota; kingdom Metazoa; phylum Chordata; class Aves; order Passeriformes; family Sturnidae; genus Buphagus; species Buphagus erythrorhynchus. The sequence goes on along the minus strand of VZTT01032063.1, from coordinate 11,209 downwards.
CCATCAAGAGAAAGGCTGTAAATTTTTCAGCACTTGAGATAAGTAAATTAGGACTGGAAGATTTTATGAAAGATTTCTAGTTCCATGAGCAGTTGTCAGACTTGAAGAGAATTTATTTGCACAGCAAGGCAGCCTGTATCCTAATATCATTCAGTGCAGATGTTACCAGGCAAAATTGCCACGGCTTGAGTTTCAGGGATCAAACCAGATCCTAGCAGTGGCCCCCCTTAGCCTTGAAGGATACAGGAGGGGTGTGGGAGAGGCAAGATGCAAAGGGCTGCTGGCTTAGTCAAGGACCATCCTCTTACCACAGGCAGATTTTCACCACCATTATGGGGCATGTTCAGGGAGTGTGATAATGAATTCACCATAGCTGTGTGAATAGATAAAGCCACTTAGCAAAACCCCATGGAACACTCATGCCACTTTCTGGTTCCTGTAACAGGATATTAATGATTGTGGTAATTAGCACAATTGTTAATTGGCAGCGTGGAAGCAGCTTACAGTGTCAGAGACACAGACAATGACAATGGCAGGATATTGAAATATTCCTTCCACAATGCTTTTTGTACAAGCCCCATCATTTTAATGACATTTACCTTGTGTTTTACTGTTTGCTAAGGAGACTGAATTTGAAGACTCTCAGAGGAGCCTCACAGGACCATGATGACCCATGTGACTTAAATTTCTTCATGCTGTGATAGAAGAACGAAACTTCTTAACAGAAACTCTCCTCTCTGTGGCCAGGCATGGCTGGTCAATCAACCCCATACATATGGGTCAATAACATATAGAAATTGAGGATTTCAAATTTCACAGTCTTAAGGCAATAGGCTGGGGAAGAATACATATTTCCCTTTTCTCAAGCAACAGTTTGTACCTGCATGTTTTGGAGCCAGTGGAAATAGTGTATTAGTCATTCTGAAAAACTGTTTGGTACAAGCAGTAAAAAAAAATATTTCCCAGTATTTTACTGTCAAGATCACTGCAAACATTTATCCATTTTTAGAACTCATTTTTCAGCCACTATTAAGAACTCCTGCCTTGATGCATTTCCTCTGTGGTTGTGTTCAGTGTGGGCTGGCTGATGTTGAACAGGGGCAGGGAAGGCAGCAGAGTTACAGCATTTGGAAATACAAGGAACCCATGAAATCATCCATTATTCCATCTGCCTATGCATACATAACATTGTGATGTTCACTTCTGAAAGGTTGCTGGATGGATTTTTCAATCACTTTCAATAAGAGATAATTCCACTGTCTTTAAAACACAGTGCTATGAAGAATTTCTAGATATTCCATCTTGACAGTCTTGTCTAGAAGAGAAGAAATTAATATCTTCCATCCACTGGGTAATCTCAGTGCACAGTAGCCAGGAAGAAGCTCTGATGTGTTCTTTGCCTGAGAGAGGCTCTGAGAAGCCCTCTGAGAGCCCTCAGAGGTGGGAAGAGTTGTCAGAGAATGATGAACATCTCCATTTTCTATGCTATTTAAGGGGCTGAAGATTCCTGATTTCATCCCAGTTCACAACATTGGACTGGTCACTTAGGAAAGGTTGAAAACTGCTGGATTTTTTTTCTGTGGGTTTCCTTTAACAGTGTCAGCACATTTCCTTGGAGCCACAACTCTGGGCTGTGTGGATGGATAGTGGAGAACGTTTTGTTTATATTTAGACTTGTTCCAGCCATGAAATTAGTAGAATAAATAAAGATAGAAGTACAAAGATTAGAGAGGTTTTAATTTGGTACAGGCACCATTAATGGTTTATTTACTTTGTGTTCTTGGAACTTGAGCTGTCTCTTGATAACTAAAAATGCTCCAGAACAGCTGCAGGGATCAGCAGGGAGAGGAAGACAGAGCCAAAAGCAATAGAAACCAGGTAGCCTGGGACAGGTATTGCAGTCCAGAGCAACAGGCATGTTGTTTTGGGGTGATGTGGATGGATATTTGCAGATCCCACAGGAAGGAGGTCAGCTATGAGCAGCATCAGGAGGGTCTCTGATGTTGTTTTGTGGCTTATTAGCAGAGTAAAATCAAATTAAATAGTGCCATAGAATTGGTAACAACACAATCCTCTGGAAAATGTGTTAGAAAGCACTTCCTCAGCCAGGACAGGGGTTGAGACAGCGAATTCAGCATGAGCTGTAAATGTGTACATGATTTCTGTGTCCTTCCCTGAGAATGAGGAATGTTTGCAGGAGTCCAGGTGAGTCAAACTCGGCATGCTTCCAGGAATTCCTTTCTGAACTCAGGATTTCAGCCCCTCCTGCTTTGGTGGGGGAAGACCCAGCATCATTTCCACCGGAGGCAAAATGTTCACAGCATCCTAAAACATGCCAGTGAACCATCTGAAATTCACATTACAGGTTCTCACACCTGTGCTGTGGATCTTTCCTAAGCAATGGTGCTGACCTGAATAGGCATTTTACTAAGGCAAAAATTGGTTTATCAGGGTGGTCAGTGGCTGCTGGTGCCTGCAGCAGACCCAAGCACTGGCTCACAGCTGCTGTGCTGCTGTTTGATGCCAATGCACCTTCATCCTGAGAGGGAGGGAGAGGAGGCTTTCCCTACCTGTGCCTCCAGATCACTCCTTCACCTCTGCTCATTTCCCTGACTCAATTATCTCCCACATTCAAAGGGAAATATTTGGTCAAATCATTCAAAGGATGGGGAGCTGGTCCAAGTTTATGAAGTACTTTGTAATTCTGGTTGGAAACACTCTGCACAAGAGTTGATGCACAACACAAATGGATTTTAGAGTTGTACTACCTAAACTCACATGACTTTAGATTTTTTCATGTGCTTATTTCTGTATTTATTGCACATATTCATCAAACTGTATTTAGGAAGTCTGATGTAATCACATTCATCATTGTGTGATGTGATATTTTCCTAGTACTTAATTTTATTATCCTTTGCAGATAGCAGAAAGAAATTCCAGCTCAGTCCTGGCTTTAGAACAAGTTTTGCTTTTGTTTTAGGTCAAACTAACATTTTCCTCCGTTTAATGTTCTCTTTTCTCAGCCTCAAGAGGAAATCAACAAATGTTAGTTGTTGAGGCTTCTTCCCATCAATAAGGAATTCCAGGGAGTTCTCCTATGAGATCTTGGGGTGGTGCTTCTTCAGGTATTTTTCTTTCAAGAATTAAAATATTTTCTGGCTTGATATATAAACAATTGTCTGAGTGCAGCTTTGAGTGCTCATGGAAGCTTGCTGCCAGGTAGGAGCAGACTCTGGAACTCAGCTCCAGGCTCAGCACCTGGAGAACTGCAGTCATGTGGAATAGCTGTGATGCTTCCATTCATCAGGAGTCATCGAGTAAATGTTTAGGAGTCGTTGAGTAAATGCTATCCCTGATTTACAGCTTGACCAAGGAGACTGTGGAGAAACTGCATGGAAAGTTTTAACTCTGGTGAGTGCTTAGAAAATAATTAGAGTATATGCTGGGACTTTGTAGTTCTCTGGCTTTTGGGTTTGCAAATCATGTGAAGACTTGTCCAATGCTTGGTGAGCACCTTGAGCTTTGAGATTTTTGACAGAAAAATCCCAGCAAAGGAATTCCTTTCTCTTCAGTGCTTGACAGCTCTCTGACAGGTAATGTTCTCTCCATTCTTCTTGTCTATCCCAGAACAACCCCAGGCTGGTGATTCAGCAGTGTGTAAAGCGGGAAGTTTCTTTAGACAGCCAGAGTTCTCTGCAGGTTCCAGTGAATATCCAGATCCTTGCCAAGGGCACAGTTTGCTGTTGCTACTTCTCCAGGCACTTCAGTGCTGGGTTTTGACTGATTACTGCTTGCAGTCCAGAAAAAGGAGAGATTGCAATTGCCAAACAGAGTTTGTTAACTTAAAAGCACAAATTGACGAATCAATGCTGCACATAATAACTCTTTCTTAATGATCCAAATATCTTAAAAGCTCAAATTCCCTTTCATCATAGGACTTTCTACCAACACTTTCCCAAGCCAATGATTGAACTCCCTCCATGGAAAGCAGTACAGCTGACATGGTCAGTCCTGGGGAACACACCACCACAATTAATCAGCCACAGAACCACCATTCCAGAAGTTCAAGAAGGAGGTTATTAATTAATTTGTTCTGTACTTTGCCTGAGATTGTCCTAAGTGATTCTGGCCATCTTTCAAGCCTCCAGTTTTCCAAACTGACAAAAATTTTGGAGATAGATGGGTGTTGTTATCTCCTGTTGCTTCTGAGACATCAGCTCCTCTTTTACTCTAAGATTGAGATGGTTTTGATGCCAGCTCTGTTTCTTGCTTTGCATCAGAGAGAATATTTAGTCTTGTTGATTCTCTTTATATTATAACAGCTATAGTATCTCCAAGGATGGAGCCTCCACAGCCTCTCATGTCAAGTTATTCCAGTGTTTGCTCATCCTTAGAGTAAAAAAGCTTTTACTTAGGTAGAAATGTACATTGGATATGAGCTGACACCTTCTTTTCATGTCCAGGCATGGAGGACAAGAAGGAGACAAATGAGCAGCACTTCTCCCTTATCCCTGTGCTGTGGCCCAGGCACCAGAAACCTGCTCTCTTGTTTTGTTTATTCACCTGTCATTGCCACTAACACTAGAGACAAGATGTCAGCAGACACTTCACCAGACATCTTGAGGCAGAAAACAAGTACTGAACTTCTCAAGTCTTTGAATTAAGAAATATAGAGGAAGTTAAAACATGCCAACAACCCAAAGACAAGATGTATGGGCTTGCAGGCTTGCCACAGCACTGTGGCCATTTAAACAGCTTTATTTATTACCAGCATCTTGGAAGGAAAGACAAATGTGTAAGCCAGAGGATGATTAAGGAGTGACTGGGGAAGTTTAGACTCCTTCAGAATACATTTGAGTAATGAGCAGCATTTATCATGTCTATTTAAAGGCAGGCTAATAAGGACAAAGGGTAAATCTTCACCAACAATTAGCTATGGGTTCTGGGTTGTATTTGTGCCTGTGTCACCCAGCTCTCCAAGGTAAGCTCTCTATACTTGCTTGCCAGAACAAGAACGTCCTGAGCCCATGATTTCTGCTCAGGCAGGAGGTAGATCCACACTCAGCTGTTGTCCACAGCTGCAGACTGTCAATACACACTTTGCTGGCAAACACTGACAGTAAGAAAAACTTACTCCAAGCTGAATTCACTACTCTGATGCCTTATCTTCTGCCAGCATCAGTTCTCTCCCAAATTCCAGCCTCAAATGCCCCTCTGCCTACCTGGGGTTTAGCTGTTTGTACATCCCTGTGGTGCATTCAACCCTTCTTCACCTCCATGTCCAGACTGGTTTTGCAGATCCAGACTGGTTCCTTCTTTTCAGCATCACTGGGAGGTTGCACTGTGCTGCCAGAGCTGGGACAGTATGTGAAGGAATGCAGCACATCTCTTGTTTCTGGTCACAGCAGCCCCAGCCCCTTCTTGTCTGCAATGAGGGCTCAGAACTGGGCATGGCCTGGTTGGAGAGCACTGGGAGAGTCTCCAGTATCACTGTCCTGAAAGGCAAGGGACACAAACTGCAGGTGTGATGATGCACAAGATACGTCCTTGCTGTGCAGGGTCAACACTGCACCTCAGTCCACTTCAATTTCCACACTAATTTCTTCCCTGGGAAGAAACAGTCCCTAATGCTAGATCATTTTGCACAGAGAAACCTGTGTTATTGTGCACAACCTGCCCTGTGTTGTTGAGGGCTGTGGCAATAATACACTCTTGCACATAATAATTTTTGTCATGAGATCTCAAAGATAACTGAGATTAGTTATTAATGCTGCATATGTTCAGACATCAAGAGTGATATCTTTACCTACATCTGAGTGGATTTTGACAAGTGCTCTTACTCACCACAGAAATTAGGAGTTGTCAAGGCCAAAACTAAATGATGTTGGTGTGCAAACTCCTCTGCAGGGAAGTCGCAGCTCACCATGTAACATGCAAACAATGAAATGGTTTCTAAAACCTGCTGCCTCCCTGGCAGAGATGAAGCCATGAAGCCACCTGCACACAGAACCAGCCTCTGTCAGCTCTAGGGGAACACCACTCATGTCTCTGCATTGCTCCACAACCTCTTTCATGCCTCAGTGTTGGTCAAGCTCTTGAACAAAATCCTTCAGTTCGCATTTCAAAATCAGTGTGAAATTCCTGAGCTGTGTCAGCAGTCACCAGACAGTGGAGCTGCTGCAGAACAGCCTGGGGGAGGTGTTTGTTAGACAATTTGTAATTGGACTCCTTCAGAGTTCAAGCCAAGGCTTCCTTGGTGCTCACTATGGATGAGGATTTGCAGGTTCCATTAGTTCAGAGGTGTCTGAGTTCAGTTCCCATTTGAGGCTCTGTGCACCATGTCCCACACAATCTATCTCCTCAGCAGGAATTGCTCTATGTGCTTAGGCAGGAACAAATATTTCTCTGCCTGAATTTCTGGATTTGTTTTCACTGCTCAAACTTTAATCTACTTCTCTGCTCTGGCCATATGCTTTCCTTTCTCTCCCTCTTTTCCTTTGACTTGCACTATTACCTACTGAATTTACAGCGTGTTTATGTTGGTCATCAGCCCCAGAACCTGTCCAGGGCTCCCATCCTCTAAGCACTTGGATGAATCACTCTTCTTTGCAAGATGATATCTGTTGTCATTGTTCCAAAATAACAACCAAACTGTAAAGTTTTACTCACCCTGTTGAATTTAGTGGCCATTTTGCAGTGACTGCAAACCAGGCAAATTACAGTATTTACGTATTTATTTATTTGTCTTCATTCCTGACCTTGGGATGGATATTTTCTGCTGTTTCTTTCAAAAGTTTAAGTGAGAATCCAGTACAAATTTAGAAACTGTATTCCATGTACGTCATTTCCCTGACTACACTAGTATTTTTCATTTAAGGACAACAGCCACAAACCCTGTCTGACCAGAAAGGGCTTCTGTTTGCCTCTGTAATTGCATGTACCTCACAGAACCCTGGGGAACTGTGTTCTGACTCCTGACAGCATGGAGTACATGACCTTGGTACCTTGCTTTTTGGTCAACATTTTAATTCCAGTGCTGGGTTAGGCATCTGAGGATCAAAAACCTGAGAGTTTTGTCTTCAGAGCATCTGTGTGATACAGAAGTAATGATGCTCCACACTGTGTTGTCCAGGGTCTCATTCCTACTGTTGGCTTGTCACATGTGGCTTCTAGAAGAATTCATGAGTGTGTCACCAGCTCTGAGATTAGCAAAACTGCTGGACAGCAGAGAGTTTTAGAAATGCTCCAAAGTCAAGATTTTGCAACATACAACCTTTGCAAAGGAACATGGCCTTAAAGTTGCATTAACTTAGTTTCTTAAGCAAAAAAGACAACAGAGGAAGGAGAAAAAAAAAATCCATAATCACATTTTTGTGTAGCATATGTGGCCAATTCCTGCCTGGTCTGACAAGGGGAAAAAAAAAGGCATTGGCTGGAATTTACTGCAGAGTCAGAGAGTCTGAAATAGGAAACATGGGCTTATTTTTAACAGCAAGGTGATTAAACCCTGGAACAGACACCCCAACAAAGAACCAATCTTTTATTCTTGGTGCCACATTCTCACTAGGTTTCTTTCTGGACCACAGGTTGAACTTGATAATGTAAGGTCTCCTCAAATATGATTTGTTGAGCTCAATAGGACATACAGAATATCCCTTAAAGATTGGGAATTTGTGGTTCATCATTATAAGAGCAGAAAATTTTGAGTCCTCAGTATTTCACATGACTTAAATCAATATTAGCACTTTCTTGTTTCTTGCAGGTGACCACATTTGCAGAAGCCTGTGCATAGCTGGAGGGGGAAGGAAGTGCCTGGAGAGGGCTGGAGGCTCTTTGGGTGTTTGGGGGGCTGTGAGACAGGACAGGAGTTCCCACAGGGTTCTGCCTCCTGCAGGGACCGCAGCTGGGAGCACCTCACCTACACTTCTCTTCCCTTGATACAGGTAGGAGAAACCAGGTCTGGAGAAGAGTGGACATCCAAATGTCTGATAAACTTTTCTGCCTGCTCCTGGTTCCATCAGCTCCTGCCAAAGTGTGAAAGGAGCTGCTCAGCTCTTCACTCTTTTATTTCCAGTTGTTGCTGAGGGTATCTCAGAACATTTCCCTGCCAATCCCATTTTCATCCCAACTATCACGAGTTGCACAGCTGATTGAATGGCAGTTGTAGTTATCTAAGACTATATTTAATGTATTAAATAGGGACTGTATTAAACAGCAGGGACATTTCTGCATAGGGGTTCTACTATCCAAGGTAGAGAAGCAAATTAGTCTTAGTTCTGTGTGCAAGCACCTGGCTGGATTAGGGAGAAGGCTCCTGTGCCTATCATTGTTGGTAGAGCTCACACTGTGAGGAGCTGCTGCTTCCAAACCCTCCCTGGAGGAAATCTGTGAGAAGCTGCTGCTTCCAAACCATCCCTAGATGTAATCTCTATCTGTGCTCACTCTGTTCTCCCTGAGCTCCAGGTAGCTGAAATCCCACTTCTTTTGAGTTCCTGAATGGATACAAACTTTTCAAGGGAAATTCAGATCCTAAAAGAAAATTAACATATAGGTAGGGTTAAGGTTAACACATACATGTGACATACTAAGCTCTGTGATGTGTGTAGTAAGTTTACAAGCACTTGTGCTTTTCTCCTGCTTACACTGGGATTTAGGAAGGGTGTAAAGGCTGGAAACCCTGCTCTGGAGAGAGCCTGTCAGGAAATAACCATTCCTGGAGTGTTCCCTTGGGCAGTACTGAGGCAGCCCCTGCACTCACATGCATCTCTCACCATCAGCTCCTTCTCTTGTTTATTCCCACAAAAATGTGTCTCTTGTTCCTTCTCTCCCCATTCCTGCCTCGTGGCCTTGCAGTGACCGTGCTGCCTTGACAGAAATCTCTGGCTGGAATGATGTGCTTTGCCAAGGTTGTCTTTATTTAGACAAGGTTTCTGCTTTCTGAATTCTCCTGTGGGAATGGAGGGATCACAAAGCAGCTGCTGCACCCCACACGGGGTGTTCAGGGGAAAGGACCTTTGATATTTGCACCTTGTTTAGCATCTCCTCTCAGCTTTTTACAGGGAAAACAGGAACTTCTGAATAATTTAGCAGTGCAGTAGACAAAAAGGATTTTTCTGCTTTGAACACAAGCATGTCAACCACTGGGGACAATCCCTGCTACCAAAATAGTCAGGGCAGTGGCTATCTTAGAAATCCCAAGTCACTCCTTCCCTGAGCAGTTGCAAAGGAGCTGTGGGTAGGGTTTTTCCTCCCTTCACCATGTCCCAGAACACAGGAGACTGCAACACAGACAGAGTGGCACTGAGCACTGTGTTGTGTTAGTGTTCGAGGAGAGCCTTACCCAGGTCAGCCCTTCCCTGGCACTCCCCAGGCACCTGCAGACTGCATTTATCCAGAAGAGCTGGCACTCAGGCACAGGAAATGTCATGAACTGAGGATTAGAGAGCAACAGAAAGAAGATTTTCCCAGGCCAGTGACAAAGCCTGGAACAGAGTTCTGGCTCCTGTTGAACTAACAACCTTTCCTAAATTAATATTAATCAGGCATAATATATTGACCTGGGTTAAATATTCTGTAACATTTTCATGCTGGGTGTCAAGCCTAACACAAGGAGCTGAGATATGAGCCAAAGTGTGCATAACAGAACATGTATTTATTTTAACTGGAAACAGAATTTAGAACTGTGATCCTGCCTCTCAGTGTGGGCTGTGCAAGCTGATGAGCCAGGGCAGGAGAAGGGTCTGAGCACAGGTATCAAGTTCATTTCCCCACACAGAGGGATTTGGATGAATATTTCATCAGTTCAGAAAGGTCTTGACAAATACACACGTTTAAAAGTATCAGTTATTGCAAAAGAAGTTAACATCTACTTGGAGTAGAGTAGATTTTATGGGCTTTCAACCACATAAAATCAGGCATTGCTCCTTGTTTGGGTGCTGGGGTAGTCCCCTGTGGTTCACCAAATCTTTTCCTTTCAGGGAGTTGGGAAATGGCAGCCTCAGACAGAAGAGATGGATTTGGTCAGAAAAGGATTTAAATCAGCCAACTAATGTTGCTGATGATGCTGCCTATTTCAGATTTTTATGTGCTTAAGACAGATATTTTGTGGTAGACAAGTAATTCGTGACTCTGGAGCAGGATCTGAATAACGGGGTAGAACTTCTGCATCACCACTTCCAACCTCCCTGGTGAAATGTCTGCACCCCTGCACCTTGCCCGAGGTGGAATGTGTAAATATCCCTGGCAGAATCAGCCTTCCTGCCCTGCTACTCTGCTTTATGAGACACAAATTCATCCCAGGCAATCCATAAACATGAGTGTGCACATCACTGAGGGACAAAGTTACAACACATCACAGAGCTGGGACTCCCCTGAAATAGAGAGTCTTCTCAGCTGCAGGCAAAAGTCAAAGTACAAGAGCTATTTTTACCATTAGCTTTGCTGTGACTTAGTGGTTGGCTTGATTATGTGCATGATTTTGCTTTTAAATGCTCCTAAAGTGAAACCTGTGACATGCTGGATGATTATTTACTGAGGGCTGACCAGATTTTGGGATATGACTCAGTGTGCCCTTATCTCTTATTCTACTTTAGAACAGGCCCCACTCAGTGTGAACCTGTGGACCTGTTCAAAAACTTGAAATATTTGAATGCCTAAACAATTAAAACACTCCACATTTATATTTTATCCTATAGCATAGGCTCAGCTGCAAGCTCTGCTGAAAGATGAAGTTTGAATTCAGCATCCTGATTCACCCCTATGGATGTGGCACTTGAGAACAGGATTTCCTGGTGAACATGGTGGTGATGCTGGGTTGATGGTTGGGCTTTGTGATCTTAAACATCTTTTCCAGTCTGAACAATTCCACGATTTTGTGATTCTGCAGGAGATTGCCAGTTCTGTGTTCTGACAACATTGACTTCAGTGTGTGTGCCCTGTGTCCAAACACGCTCTGATTACTGGACCTCAAAAATCCTCTTCTAAATCTAGAGTTACATATGGTGATAACTGTGCAAAAAATGATTCCTAATAAATTTGTTAGCAGGTTAAGTCCAGCAAATTCCATGCAGATGGATTCAGCACAGACAGCCTGCACAGCTGGGAACCTGTAAGTGTGGAAAGAGGGAGAGAAGGAGTCCCTGTGCCCTGGCAGGATGGCTGGAGGACATTTCTTGTAATGAGATATCAGGTGCCCTTATATCCCCACATT
>VZTT01032062.1:18948-32002 GCA_013400855.1 Buphagus erythrorhynchus | reverse complement strand
TGTGTATATTCACATTTTTCAAGTTTTAGCAAATTTTCTTATGTTTTGAAATGATTTTCACAATTATTTTGCTTCTTAGCAGTCTTTAACAGTTTTATTATGTTATCTTGCAGGACTTCCAGTTTGGAAATTTTTGTCTATAGGGGGTATGTTTACCAGGCAACTTCTGCACAGCTGTATATTAATTCCTTGGGGAAACACCAAAACACTGTTTCATAGATTATTCTCTGAAGCATGAAGGATAAGTGGAGACAGTGGAAAAAAAAGAAATCAATGAGAAGTAAATATTTCAAATAAATAGCAGTGGATTTTGTCTACAACGGGTCAATATATATTTAAAGGACATAATTTTTGTCTGCTCTTCATGGCATCCCTTTTCTTAAATGGCAAGAGAGAAATTGCTAGAAAAATCTCCAAGATCTTTCTTACAGACATCAGAAAATAAAGAAAAGCACCTCCAAAATTGGTTTTTAAACATTTTTAACACTATATCAATGCTCACTGTGGATCATGCCCGTTGATTTAAGTGAGAGTAAAATTGGGTTTTCTTCCTTGAATATCTTATGAAGAAAATAGTAGGAAAAGAGACCAAAGCCTTTTAAGCTGATACTTCTGGCAGTTCCAAAGATAACATTTCTCACCAACTGTGTGAATGTTTGGAGACTAGTTAGAGGCAGATAAGAAACCTGAAAATTACCTAGCCCATTGTGTGTTTTCAAGCAGGCAAGACGGAATTTGTAAAAAAGGTGGTATAGCTGTATTTCACAATAAAATGTATGCTACCATATAATAGTTAACTCACATTTTTTTTTATATAGCTTGAATGTCAAGACTGCAAGCTGATTGTCCTAACCTGTAAAAGCTTTATCAGGAAAAAATATATAAACAATGTTTTTTAAGCATTCATTAAAACTAACAAATAACAAAAATATTTCTTAGAGATTTTTCATGGTGGGCAGTGCCACTGGCAAGATTTTCAAAACAAGAATCTATGGCAAATGGATACACATGGATAGTGCTGGAGAATCACTTGGTCTCACAGATACAGGGCAGATCCCCCAGGAGGCAGGCTGGAGTTAAAACCTTGCCTGCAGAGAACAGGCCTGCTTTCAGTCACATTGCAGTTGAACTTAGATAAGGGAATAAAGAAGCTTACCCAGCTGGGGACTGAGTTATCGCTTCCATGCAAAGTGTTTTCCACTTTCTCTGCAATGCTTGTCCTTACTCCTGTGTGCTTGCCCTCCTGATTTCAGTGGTCAAAGCTGCTTGCTGCAATTGCTTGGGAATCAATCAGCAATTGCTGAAATTGCCTTCTACATAGGTGGAAAAATACTGTAAACCTCAAGGACTTAAGATGTTTGTTTTATCCCCCTGTACCACTGCCAGTGCCTGCAAGGAAGCAGTACTTATGTTGCCACCTCCAGGGAAAATCTACACCACGAAATGGAAGAGGGTATAGAGATACCTATCTAGCAGAGACTTTTGCTGGGGAAATACTGCATGGAGTCATGTTTGTGCATGGAGAGGTTGTGTTAGACATTGCTACATCCAGGCTAACTAATCATAACTGATGTGCACTCTTGTAGTTGCTTTTATTATGCTCTTTGGGAAGGAGCCATGACACAGAGTAGAAAATTTACTTGCTGATTTATTCCTCTGGAAATTATTCCTGAGAACTCCTTTGGGAGTAATACATTTGGAAGGGCTTCCTGACACCAAGACTTCAAAAAACAGAGGTGGACAATGAGGTATGTCTTGAAGCATCAAGACCAGTGCTGATTACACAAGTTCCTCTTGTCATTTAAAGTGCTTGTCTCTTTGGGGAGTAGCTGCTGAGAACTTCACCTGGTGCCTGATGGAGGAAGGCTGGCTCTTGCATTAGAAAAGAGACCACAATATTAAAATTACAACTATTCAGCAAACCAAATCCTGGTTGGGGATTTTTGCTTTATACTAAGATTACAGGGTAGATACTTAAAGTCTCCATCCAGATGAGTTGCCAGTGGGCTCCTTGGTTTGGGTTTGTCTTTTGCCTTTTAATATCTTCACAAAGGATATCTAGGCATGCCTTGGGGAGTAGTGGAGTGCTTTTAATTGTTCAGGAAGACGAAACCACCGTGTGCTGGGTTAGAGAAAGGTTTAGTTCCATGGTATCAGCTCTGCTGTGCCAATTGGCCTCAGCATCAGAAGATCACCAGCTCATTTTACTTACTACTATGTACCTTTGTTGCCTTTGTGCAACTGTTATGGTATCACCTATAGCTGAGTTAGGTTGCTAGCATCTTTGGAATAAGACAGTTCTCTAAATTAGTTTGTTTTGTGGAAAAAAACTCTCCTTTCCTATTTTACATCGGATAGATGTTTCCAAGTGTTCACCAAATACCTTTCCAGATATATTCAGCCATCCTAATTTATTCAGTAACACAGCAATTGAGTGTTTATTTTAAATTTTCCTCTCAAGCAAACCCTAAATAATATGGTGTCAGACTTCAAACCAGTGGTTTTCCTATTGCTCATGTTTCCTGGTAAACTTTGATAAGGATAATATAGTATGCCTGGATCCTGAAGAAATTAGTGGACAACTGTATTTGATTCTTGTTTTCTTCATCCTCTACCCCTGCAGAAAGCAGACTTTGACAGCAGATGTATACTTTATAGTACTGGGGAACTTGCAAGTTTCTTTCTGTAGAAGTTGCCAACTGCGACAAATTATGTTCAGTTTTATGAGCAGTGGCCGCTGGAGACTGAACTAAATTGGATTTGCACTCAAATCCCACAGCCCATGCCTTCTTAGGAGCAGCTGCTGCTTGGATGATGGTAGGATTTAAATATGTTTATTTATGATATGCTAGAAATCTACTTCTGTAAACAAAAGTAGTTTCATTTGGAAGAGGAAAAACAGGATGCCAAGAAGAAAAGCTACAGGGACTGATGGTTGCTGCTGCAGTATCCATATTTTCTAAATAATTGCATTATTAATTTAATAGAGCTTCACAAAATTCTGACAGTATTGCAAGCTGATGTTCAGATTGTTTGAATTGATTAAGCAGATGATCAATAGCAACCTATGTCTTTCCAACTAAAAATTCAGAGTAGGTATCCTGCAGAAAATTGAACACCTAGGAAGCAGGCAAATAGTGCTGAAGCAAAAGTTTTTACCTCTTTTCACTCCTGTTTGGCCAAAATTCAGGGATTATTTCTGTTTGGATGAAAAGTTCCATCTCTCTTTGATGTGAATTTGTTGATTTGCAAACAATTCTTTGCCTGAACACAGAGGATCTAGTTTCTTTCACCTCCAGGGATCTTTCAAGCACTCCTAGTTAAGACACATCTTCAGAAACTTTTGCTTTTAAACCTCAGAAATATTGGCAAATTTCTGTTGGACTTACTAAGCAAATCCTGACTTTGCAGAGGTATTGACTGAAACCATGTGGGGTGATTTTCAGCAGAGTAGCAAAAGGCATACTCTTGCTAAAAAATTCAGCCCTGAAAAATGTCATGGTCCTTTTGCAGAGTCAGAGGCCAATGGAACTCCTGTAAAAAAGGATAAGAGCTTTTAACATTTAAATAATTTTTTTCTGGATATGTTCCTAGCTGAAATATTCTGGAATTTCTCCATAAAACTGTGATCTCAGGCAAACATCTGGACTGAAAAATTTCTACTAATTTAGTTTTGCAAGCTTAAAAATATTCATAAACAAGGTGTTGCAGTGGAAGGTCCCTGACAACATTAGTAATGTGTGGTGTCAACCAATGTGCATAAGGGTCAATAATAATTCTATAACATATGCATACACAAATGAAGTTCAGTGGCAGACTCCCAAATGGAGTAATCACATGATTTGTAGGAATTCTTGAGCAAGCCTAATCGGAAGTCCTGCTCTTTGAATAAGTCAAATTGAGAGCTTTTACCACTATATGCAATATTTGCTGGTGAAGGGTTTCTCTGCAGCCTACTGTCTGCACTGTGCTTACAGGGCTCTCTAAATCACTCATTCACTGTAAGAAGATGACAGTCTTCATATCCTGAAGGAGGATTTTTTTTTAATATGTTAAGTAAAACCATGGAAAATTACAGACCCCCTGTCCTTTTCATGGTTCTTGGTTTGCTTTGGTAAATTTATCTATGTAACTGGTTCTCAGAACCACATAATCACAGAATATGCTGAGTTGGAAGGGACCTACAAGGATTATCATGCTCTTAGCCCTTCACAGGACCATCCCCAAGATTCACACCATGTGCCCAAAAGCATTGTCCAAATGTTTCTTCAATTCTCTCAGGCTTGGTGCTGTGAGCCCTTCCCTGGGAGCCTGTTCCAACCACCCCCTGGGTGAAGAACCTTTTTCTAATATCCAACCCAACGTAGAAGGCCTCAGCTAGCTCCTGGGANATCTTTTTCATCTCTGTCCCTGGAGCAGCATGTGACTGTACTTAAGCAAGGTGTGTTAGAATAAACTTGGTCTCCTTCCTATCCTGAAGGATGACCATGTTGCTGTGTGTTTTGTTATCCAAGGGTTAATCCCTAACTAACAGCAACAACCTAAACCTCCCCTGACACAGCTTCAGGCCATTCCCTTGGGTCTTGTCACTGTCACTATAGAGAAGAGATCAGTGCCTGCCCCTCCTCTTCCCCTCCTGAGGAAGTTGTAACTGCAATGATGTCTCCCTTCATTCTCCTTTTCCCCAGGATGAACATATTTCCAATTCTCTCGCAGTTTTTTCTCTATTGTTAGCCTGGCAATGAAATCGAACAAGTTCCACTTCATGACCAAACCTCTATCTATCACAAATCTATTTATTACTTCATTTGAATCTAAACTTTGTTTTGAGAGTTGTGACAAGGGATTGGGAATAATATCACCTCTTATGCAACTTCTCTTATCTGAAGTAAAGAGGTGAGATGAGAGGAGAAGAAAGAAGTCTTTTACATGGCTTCATCTAAACTGGTACTTGTCCTGTAGCTGTCTTGATCAAAGGGCCTTGGTAGAGTACATGGGACTTCATTACTGGTCATTTTTTAGGCTCCTGTCTTAAAAGCTGTTCAGGAAGGCTGAATACATAAAAGTCTCTTCTAAATTTGCAGGGGCATGTTAAAGGAAAATGGCCTGATGTAACCAAGGTGAAGGCATTGCAATATATCTTCATCAGAAAACAACAAATTTACGAACAGTAACTTAGTGAAGTTCAGTTTAAACTCTATAATTTTCTTTGCTCAACATAAAAATTACGCAATCACCTCTTAACAACAAAGTCCATTTCAGAATATCAAAGTATGATTTTGTAAGATATTATTTTCTTTAAAACAGACCTGTAGAACCTAATGATTCTCTCCTGAGGGTGGTACCTGTAAGATATGTTACTCTGACATTCTCTTATCCTGAAAGAAGCTTTCCAACCTTATTCAGAAAAACCTTGTTTTTATATATACATATACATATAAAATTTTTCCATTTCTACTGACGACTCGCTTATATGATTTTATGAAACATTGTGTGCATACCTACGTTCCTGCACATTTTTTTCCTTATGTTTATGATTATACTATTTTCTAGTCAATTTTTTCCACCTATTTAATAAATTCATATAAGTTAGATTTCAGATATACTGGATTGGAGAATGAAGTTTGTAATTACTTGTTTGAGATCCTGAATGTGTATCTAAAAATCTATCTATCTATCTATCTATCTATCTATCTATCTATCTATCTCTAAACAGAAACATAGCAAATGGTGATAAACCTAAACTAAGAAGTGGAGACTGGATTTCTTTTCAGGGCCTGCTAGTACAAGATGCTTGAGTCCAAATCCTGGAATTATCTCAGATTTACTGTGTGACCTTGGACAGGTCAACAGGGCCCTGAATTAAAACCAAGGGCTGCAGACCTTCCTTTTGCCAGTAATGCCACCCTGAGCAGCAGTGGGATTACTCATACATGTGCTTAAGGGTTTTGCTGAACAATGTCCTTAATCTCTCTGTGCATTAGTTCCTTGCCCACACCAGCATGTACAGATAACATGTACATGTTATCTCTGCCTCTTCCCAGCCAGCCCCACCCTCTGATTTAGGTTTCCATTTTTTTATGGCCTGGATTGGTTATGCAATGCATTTTTGAGTATAACACTATAATCCAGTATGAACAAGGGAAAGTGCTGAATTCTGAGTGAAACTGGGGTGGGGCACCTTGGATGTGTGGACAGACTGGGAATGAGGTGCTGGAAAGCAGTGCCACAGGAAGGAACCTGTGAGTCCTGGTCAATGGCAAGTTGACCATGAGCCAGCAGTGCCCTGGCAGCCAGGAGGGCCAACCCTGTCCTGGGGACATCAGGCACAGCATCACAGCCAGGCAAGGGAGGGGATTGTCCTGCTCTGCTCTGAGCTGGGGCAGCCTCACCTCCAGTGCTGGGGGCAGTTTTGGGCACCACAATGTAAGACAGACATTAAACTATTAGAGAGTGTCCAAAGGAGGGCACAAAGATGGGGAAGGGCCTTGAGGGGAAGCCGTGTGAGGAGCAGCTGAGGGCACTTGGTCTGTTCAGCCTGGAGGAGACTGAGGGGAGACCTCAGTGCAGGTACAACTTCCTCAGGAGGGGAAGAGGAGGGACAGGCACTGATCTCTGCTCTGTGGTGACAGTGACAGGACCCAAGGGAATGGCCTGAAGCTGTGTCAGGGGAGGTTTAGGTTGGATATTAGAAAAAGGTTCTTCACTCAGAGAGTGGTTGGGCACTGGAACAGCTCCCTAGGCAAGGATTCACAGCATCAAGCCTGAGAGAGTTCAAGAAGCATTTGGGCAGTGCTCACAGGCACATGGTGTGAGTCTTGGAGACGGACTTGATTGTTGTGGGACTCTTCCAACTCAGCATATACTGTGATAATGTGATTCTGTGAACTTTTTCTCTGCTTTTAAGCTTCATTATTGACTAGTAGGTTGGTGACATCTTATTTGGAAGCATCAAGGGAAGGGATACTTACAAAAATGTGTAAAGTACAGCCACCAAGAATTTTTTTTTATGAAGCCTTTCTGTTGAAAATTTTAAATAGTTAAACCCGTAACCATTTCAGGGGAAGAGCTTTGTTTAGTATAATTGTTCAGTGACATTCTCTTACTTCTGTTTGCAAATTCTTGATGCCTTATTGTTTTGGTTATAAAAAATAAACTTTTAAAAAATTATTTTATTTTAAAAATATATTCAAATTTAATCTATTTTATAAAAAAACTAATCAAAGTAAACAGTAACAAAATAAAATAATTTGTCTAAAGCTCTGTTTCTCAGGTTTTGTTTGTCGGCATTTCTGGAGATTAATTTTAGAAACTAATTTAGGATGTAGAGATTCTTCCAGAGATCATTTTAGTTTGAAACATTTTCCAGTAACCTACCCAGAGATGCTAGGAAAATTAAGCTCTTCCAGTAGAACTTAACTAGGAACTAGTGATGCACCTAAAAGTAACAAGTACAAGCATGCTGTCTGTACTAACCTAGTCTTGGGTTAGCATCACTGTTAAAAAGGAAAGGTACTGCTAAGAAAAATGAGAAAAGAAGCATGATAAGTCTCAAGAATTATATCTGAAAGAGTTGCAAGTGAGAGAGAGAAGGAAAGGAACTAGATCTATCCTATATTTCTTTGTGTGACCATGAGCCTTAGGTAGGCATTTCTGTTTGAATTTCTAAAGGGTAAAGGATGAGGTGTATTTGGAGTTTGGCCCCATTAGGAGGGTATCCTTGAAAAAGTCACTAAACCTTCATCAGAACAAGAATAAATTTTCTTGGTCAAAGTTTTTCCTTTGTTCACCATGACCTGAGTGTAATACATCTAAACCATGTAAGAATCAAGTCATGTTTCAGATATTGTGCAGAACTTAACTGCAGGATTAAAAGTCCCCCATCATTAATTGCATACTGAAAAGGGGTTAAATTGGATTGCTCACTTACTGGTTAAACAGTATCTGACTTAGCTCTTAGCTAATTTAACACAAAGCATGTCCTTTTTCTGTGGGTTTTTTCTACATTCATATAGTATTTCCTACCATATGCTGTACCTATATTCTCTTTCTATATGCTCTTTTTGGACGCTGCTGTAGTATGCATACACTTGAGCAATTTACTGGCAAAATCAGCTGCTGATTTACTGGTGGGGAAAAGCAGAGTGCTAACTGAGTTTTTGTTTCTGCTCATTGCCCTGGCTCAATTACAGTCTGGTACTATGAAATATTACAGCCTCTGCTTTGCAGCTGCACTGCACATCTCCATTTTCGATTCAATGAGGGTTGCAAAGTTTAGCAGCCAAGTGAGTGTTGTACCACCCTTTTTTAGGTACTCCAAGTAAGACAGTAAAGTAGTGCTTTAGTCTCACTGTCTTTCTGCTGGGGTGCTCAAGTAACAGAACTTCAGGTTTGTCACTAAAAATACTATATTTTAGACAAAGGTCTGATTCACAGTGTTCTGTCTCTTCTTCCTCCTTGAACAGACCCAAACTAAAACAGAGTAAAAAATTCTGTGCTCAAAGCATCTCAGTGCCTGAACCTGGGAACCTCCAAGCCCACACATGAAGCTCTGCTACTTAAGTTAAGCAAGCAGCTATGCCAGATGGTAGTTGGAATAAACTGCTCTTCTGTGGAGTACTCAGAACACAGGAATGAGACAGAGGGTTAGAGCCTTCTATCTTACAAGCATATTACAATGACAGGAGACTAACATAAATATTTTTGAAGGCCTCTCTGGGTATACCTTTGCTGTTCTTCAATTGTGGGACCAAGAGAAATGTAGAAGTGTGTGCAGGCTGTGTACAAGGCTGCTGCATGCAGCCAACCACCTGCTGAGGCACATAACACCACTCGTGAGCCCAGGGCAGCCTCAGGGCACAGCAGGGGCAGTGCTCCTGTCGTTGCCATAGGATGGTTGATCAGCCTGTTCTTGAGTGGCACCATGTGCAGACTAGAATATGTGATATCCCTGCCCTCTCCCTGAAAAACCTTCATATATGGAAGCAGTTACACAAAACTAAGAAAGGCCCCATCAATACTTTCAATCCATGGAAGTGCATCTGCTGGGAGAAGGAAATAATGCTTCAAAGACATAGGACATCTGAGAAAATGATTCTTGATTTGTTTGGATCAATTTGGCCTTCAAGTGAAATTGCTCCTTATTCAACTGACAAGAAAAGACTAAGGAGATTGCTGCAGAGTTTTTGTGCTCTTGGTGTCAGCTGACACTGTATGATTTTCAGAAACACTGCCAGCTGTTTTAATGGAAGAAGTGAACAAGTGAACTGAAATGACATCACAATTACAAATAAATCTGAGTGAAAATAGTGCTATTTTTTGCTATCTCACAGGGATTTAATTTCTGGAGGAAGAGATAGCTTTTCTCTGTGTGTTGAACAAAGTATTCCTTTTATTGATTGATCAATTTGTACAGAATGCCATAGCCTTCTCAAGCTGATCTGGAGAGTGTTTGTTCTCCTGAATCTGAATCTAGAATGTTTTTTTCTAAAATGCATTAACATTTCTAAAACAGATTAGGTATAGCATGAATAATTAAAAAAATATGGCTTTATGCAAGACAGAGTCCATTAGACATTTTTTATATGTCCTTGTGTCATCCAGAACTTCAGGACCCTATCCACTTTAGAAGCTCTTGCATTAGTTGTCCTGATATTAGTAGGAAGTAATGCTACAAAACAAAAACTAAGAGCTAAATCACTGTTTATTTTTCATGTTAATGTTTTGTTTTGTGTTATTATTTTTGTGTAGATTAACTGCTTTCTGTGCTGTGCTAAAGTACTACCAGATTTCTTACCTTATTATTCTCTAAAATGTGTTCCTGTTATCTCATAGATGCTGCTGGCTGTACATTGTAGGCTGGCTCATGTTCACCACTGCATGTGAGACCATGTAGGTCAGTACTTGTCTGTACAGACACCACAGCAACCTGTGTGAATCTGCAAGGGTTTGTTCTGATGATCACAGTGTATTTCTCTGTGAATAAATATAAGATTAAGGATTCTAACAGAGCTCACTGGCTGTACAACGATGAGTCAGTGAGTTTGGGGTAAGAAGTTTCAGTTTAAATTTACATAGAGCAGGAGTGCTTTGAATCACAAAACTATGTCCTGAAATAATAAATATTCATAGGTATTTAAAGAAAGACAACTGAAATAGTGATATACTGAGTGTCTTAAAAGTGGATCCAGCTATACAGTTTGCCCAGGGTTCAGTTTTGGGGGCTGGGCTTACTTAGAACAGGAGTTGGAATGGGTAACTTTCATCCATAGGTCTCTTCCAGCCTACAGATTCTATGACATAAATAACAGCAAGTTAGATAGTTCAGTCACGAAACACTTACTAAAAACATGTTGCTTTTGCTGTAGTCATCTCTGCACTTCTGTGGGAGATAGGATCCCCTGGGTAACGGGAAGGCTGTTACTCTAGAGCTGCAATGTGGGCTGCATTATTGCACTGTCCTGCAAGCTTCCCCTGAAAAGTCACTTGGGCATCTCTACATCATGCTCCAGACAAGCACAAGGAGCCATTGTAAGCTTGGCATTGCATTCAAGCAAATGCACCCCGCTGGAATCTGAAGTAATGTGGGTGTGTGGCACAGCTTAGCCACTGGGCTCTGCCCAGAATTCTATTGGATGTATTTGGTGCTCTAGTTTCAAGTCAGTGCCAGCCTTGTAGAATGGAAACTGACTGCAGAGAGGCTTATGGCCTCCCTGCATACAATTTTCTCCAGCAGATCTGGGGACAGCATGAATACAAATGCCATTCTGTGCTGTGGAGCAGAGCCAGCATTGGTCTTCAAGGTTTATTGGCAGAGCAGGGACCTGCTCTGGGCAAACATGGCAATACTGTTCATCAGATGTAGCTGGCAGTGGGAGCAAGGTAGCTGTGTTCAGCACCAAGCAGGAGTCTGCAGACAGCCAGGTTGTGATGTTTGTGGCATAAGGAGTCTGTGTTACAGATGACCTGCCCATGATAATTAGCTGCCTATGACAAAAGCCTCAACTCTTCATTTAATGCTTGTGGCAAAAGGAACCCAGGCTCCCTGTTCATCCACACTGCCCCTGTGCTGGCTGGCATCCTGGCTCAAGTCTAGCTCCAGCTGACTTCAGGCAATCAGCTTGGGTATGGAGCATGCAGAAAGCCTGCATTGCATTAAGCTGTGGCCACTGCAAACATCACAAACTGACTTGGAAAGGCAGAAATTTCCAAATATATGAATAAGTTAAGGTAAGAGAGGCGGTACCTAGTGGATTAAAGTCTTAAATTAAAAATAGATGAGAATAAATTAGTTATACTTCTTAACAGAAAGAGTGATTGGGCATTGGTATGGGCTGCCCAGGGAGGTGGTGGAGTCACCATCCCTGGAGTGATTAAGGAGGGACTGGATGTGGCACTCGGTGCCATGGCCTAATTGACATGGTGGTATTGGGTCATAGCTGAGACTCAATGATCTCAGACCTCTTTTCCAACCTAGTTAATTCTGTGATTTCATGTAATTGCAGTGAATACATTCCTAGTTAGAAAACTGACTTTAGGTCTAAAATTGGTCCTGATCAACAGAAAAATTCTTTTAAGGATAAACATGCAATTCCTATTTCAACTTCAAATGAAAATTGACATAAATCACAAATTGATCACTTCTCTTTAATTAAGTTGTTAATAATTTCCAATCACTGGACTGAACAAAAGCTAAGGGTTTGAATAAATATGTCACATAATCACATAATTATATTAGCATATTTGCCATGAGAAGTAAATACAAAATTTAAGATAATTGATTTTTTTTTTAATTGATACTTTAAACTATGCTTGGAATCATTATAATTGCAACCAATATCCTCTGATTCCTTGCATACATGGATAGTAACAAGTTTTTAATTTGCAGCTTCTGTAGATCTTTCATGTTGCAAGAAGGGTAGAATTTTAAAACATATAAAAATTACTGTAAAAATCTCCAGAGCTCGTGGAAGAGCTCAGAAATGAAAAGGCAGTTACAGGCTCTAAAACTAACTTTGTGTTAGAAGATAATTTTTGTTTCAAAGAGCCAGCAGCCTTTTCAATTTGCATTTATTGGATTTCACTTCTGTTTGAATGCTTGTGTCTGAGGAGCCTAACTAACAAATCTTGTTTGCTTTTAGTAATTTTATTGCCATATTGCCAGATGTTCAAGAATCAGAATTAATGAATATTCTGAAATGTGTTACAATGATATTAATCCTGAATAATCTGAACCTGATTAAATATAGAAAAACTAATGATGTTATAAACCAAAATACCTTTAAAAGCATTTCTATGGCAGTAGTAATTTGAAGAAACACTCCTTCTATGATGTAGGGAAAATATAATAACATAAAATTAGGATATTCATATTCAAATGTGAAACAACCAGTGAAAAACAAAATCTTAAATAATAATACAAGGTTCTTGAAAAGTACTCAGTAATTTTGATCTGGATTTTAATCCCTGGAGATGTTAACTCTCATTTTCCTCCTCAAAAGTCAATTGACATGTAAATAAAGAGTGCAATCACTGTTGTATTGATTATTCTAACATTATTGTTTGGCATAATTTGGCTTTCTCTGTAGAGAAAACTGTGTAAGAACTCATGGGTCCTGTATTTACTGACTTTACACCAGACTGATAAATGGAGTCAGAGTGACTCCACAGAGTTCTTGCAACTGTAAATATGTGCTGGGAGCTTATTTGCTCCTGTTTGTTAGTAGGCATGGTGATGCAGACCTGTCCCAAAGCTTCTCAGAACTATGAGGAAACTTGAATTCTGTCACCTCAAGGATGACAAAGATAATGCTTTTTTTCTCATCACAAATGGCAGCAAAATCAAATGTTCTGTTTGTGGCATGGTTTAGGGAGGCTGGGAAAAGGCAATGGTGAAAGCACAGCAGAGCCAGCACCTGGGTAATGAGGAAAAATCTTTCTCCAAGCAGTCTGCTACCTGAGGCAGCTGCCTACCCTGTGCATTTCTAGGGCAGGCCCTATCTGTATGACAGCTTTAAATTTATTGGAAACACATTCATTCCGACCTGTGCAATAT
>VZTT01032062.1:4675-18610 GCA_013400855.1 Buphagus erythrorhynchus | reverse complement strand
TTTTTTTTTTCTTCTTTGAATTACTAATTTTTCTCCCTTTAATTCCTAATTTTCCCTCCATTATTTCCTAGGTGATAAATATGTCAAAATATTTTAAAGAAAATAAAAGGGGAATTGATGCCTAGAATTTAATTTTCTGTTTTTATCTTGGATGTGGGACAGTAACAAGCAAGGAAGGTGGCAGCAAAAATATTTAGCAATCTCTTTCTTCCCTTTACCAAAGTATTGCTCTTTTCCTCTATTGATTTTCTGTCCCAATCACTGCTGCTGACCTGATTTGCATGAAAATAACTTTCCTGTTTAAATAAACATGCCTGAAATGGTCAATGCTAACAATGATAAAAGAAAGAAATATACTTTTTATTAGCAGTATTTGAGCTTTGGATGAAAAAGATGAAAGGTTTGTTTTTTCCCTTTGCTTAGGGCAGCAACAGATAAAGCATACAAATTCATTTGTAGGTGAAAATAACACTGAGAAGACTCAGACATTGCACCTCTTCAGCTTCTTATTTCCCCAGACTTGGGAACCCTTGGGAGAGGGCAATACAGAATATGTCCTCTACTAATAAGACTCTTGAAAGTACATCACTCAGGAAAGAAATCTTTCAGGCATCTTAGAGCCAAAAGAATTACTGAGCTTATAATTCTTTTTCAAATCCATGTCTTGAGATATAAAAATAAAAGTATAAGGGTCCTTAAATACTTATGTAAGACAGTGTAGTTATTACCTTAAAAGGCTACAATATATATAGAAATAAATCATAAACATTGTTGTGACGAACCTTAACTTTCTCCTAATTAAATTATGTATTTAATAGTAAAAGTTTTGAATTACATAATACCCTTTTATATTGCCTTTTCTTTCTTTTTGTTTTCCTCTTTTTGACAATTTAACTGCTTGTTTGTAACTTTCCTTGTCTGAATAGTTCATCCCTTTTCCCATTGCTCCATCACTATTTCTGTTTTGGTGCGTTCAGGCATGCTGTTATCCTAGAGGTGTTATCTGTTTTTGCAGAGTTGAATGTATTTTACCACTGCATAAAAAAACCACACTGTTGGGAAACTTGCAGCAATTTAGATCTTCACATTCTCTCATTATTTTGAAGTTACATTTATTTGTTGGTATTAAGGTAGTTAATTTCGTATTTTGTTGCCAATAAGCACAATAACTAGTGTGGGGTAGGTGCAATGCAAGAATATTAGGCAAATACTAATGAAAATAAGACTGAAATCTGATTAAAACTGGCTATGCATGTCTTGTTCTTTTCATGCACAGGCTATGGAGGTGGCAACTCTTGCACCTTCATTTTCATGCACATGCTTCTGCTCTTTTCACACCAAAATGTGTTTTGGAAACAGGGCTAAGAGGAAGGATAACTCTGTGATAATGCTGGAGTAGTGGATAAAAAATGAAAGAAGTTGAACAACTTATAATACAGGGTAAGGGATGGAATAATCTTCTAATGTTAAACTTGAAAGTCATCAGAGTGAGTCCAATACCAATAGAAAGCAGAATGAAGACTTCCATTCTGACAAATGCTTTTGAAATATAAAATTCTATACAAACTTTCCAGGATGTTATTTTTACTGATAGTAAGATAAGTCCAGCTGAAGGTATATGGGTACAAACCAGTTTAGTATTAGCATTACTTGCAGCCATAGCAACATTTACAGTGCATGAGGCCCACTGAAAACCAAATAATCTAGAACAAAATTGCTTTTGCAAAATATTGCAGTTTGTTGCAGACTAAGGGGTAGAGAGAGTGCATTTCCTGTAAGTTCACTATTTTATCACAGGCAGAACTGCAGTTTAGGTTTGCAAACACTCGGAGTTCTGATGATTCCATATACTTTCTGAAATAGTTCATATACCTCTACATTGGTGAGAACAGATTACTAAATTGAATCCTTAATATAACAATGTAATTTAAAAAGTAGAAACATGAAATACTTATCAATAAAATTGTAATGATTTTATTTTTAAAGAGGCCTTCAAATAACTCAGAACTAAATCATGAACTTTGAATTCAGGAGTATAATGTACAGGTTTTAATGTATAGACTTATAATAGATCAGTGTCAAAGGGAATAATATATAGATTTAATACCAGAAAGATTTATGAGATCGTGAGCAACATTAAAAATGAATTACAATTAAATAGAATTTAAACTTTATCTGTCTTGACATGATGACTTTAAAAAGGGAAAAGTCATATATTCTGGTGCTGGTGCATAATGACCCTCAATTAAAAAATGTGTGTACTATTTCTCATTTCACTGTCTCTAGCTTTATTTTTTATCATTACCTCTAGTTATATTTTCTCTCTTGATTCTGTCTGCCTGAGCAGATGTAATTGCTCCCCTAAAACATTTGTATTGACTGAAACGACTTTATCATCTAATGAATCAACAAAGCACCAGCCCAAATGCTTAACATAAAGGATCTTGAAATCAATGGGACTTTAATTAAATGAATGTTTAAGGGCTTCATTGAAGGGCTTGAATTGTCACAGCTCACATAGCTGATATACTTTTTGTTATCTGTCTGCACAGTTACCTGCTCATGTCACCAAGAGTCATAGGTTTTTTTGTGTCACCCTTACAAAGCAAGAAAATTCTGTGTCCCATTTTGGAACTTTTTTTTAACTGACAAAATTTACTACTGGATTTTCATTGAGTTAGATTTTTAAAACTATGTGCAGTACTGTATTTGATTAACTGATCTCTCTCCTTCAGATGAGATTCATAAAGGCTAATCTGAGTGTTTTTTCAGCAACATTGTGAGAGAACAGTTTCTGAGATAATGGTAACTTCCATTTTTGTTTTACTTCATGTGTCTTTTGTTCTCTGGTATAACAGAAAACCCTACCAATACAGAGGGAACCCTGGTGCTAAAAAGTTTTACTTTGAAATGGATTTTAGAGAGTGGAGAACTAATGCGAAAAGGATTGAGCATGATCAAGAAATGTGAGTGCCTAAAAATAGACATCCAGTGACATTTTAGAGGATGTAGGGTGTCTGAGAGACCTATATTAAACTGACAGATGCTATTAGCCCTACAGGGGATCCATACCTTTCTTCTGTAGTTGATGGCATCCACATTTTACCTCCTTCTGATATTGGATTGACTTGGCTAATATGCTTCCATATAAATCTTGTATCAATAATTATTTGTCCTTCAAAACACCAAGTTTCTTCTATGAAAATATTGACAGTAGGATGTCAGCCTTCATCTGAAACTCTCAAATTTGACACCTTTGCCACATTCGCTCATATGTAAACTCAGTTATATAAAAGGTCCTCGTAGAGCCTTGATACTGTTGGTAAAATAACAATGGTCTTTAAAGCTTTATTGATGTATTAGAAAGATTAGAGCTGACACAAGAACCTGTTTAAACAAAATAAATAAATTCAGAAAACCCTTTTATAGCCTAAAAGTTCTGTGACAGCTATTGCTACTCAATTAGCTCTTTGTTTTTACTTCAGTCAAGTGTCATATTCAGATTGACCTTTAGCATCACTATTTGTTTAGATGTAGCAACTTCCAGTAGCTGTCCAGCCTTATGCTTACTCTTTTTCTCCCTCCTTGTATTCTAATTTCTAGAAAAATTACATTACACATTGTTGGCCTTTATTGTATCCTCCTATCATTTCATAAATCATTTCATTACATCAGTACATGAGTCCAAGTATTGTGCCTGCTAATTATGAGATTATGAGCACCATTCCCTCTTTTAAGTTGGGGTAAATTCTGTGAGTAATGTGCAGTTGCAAATTTGTGTACTTTATGCCACATGCTTTTCATGCACTGCTTCTACTGGATGTTTGTAAATAATTCTCTTTTAGACACCATATTCTGGTCTCTCTGAGTGCTTCCATTCAGTCTGAGTAATCAGTTATTTCAGAGCACAAAAATATTGGATGGAGAAAAGCCTGTTCTGATGTTTTTCAAGGAAGACTGCAGTTATTAACCATAAAGTAAAGCTTCAACCAGGAACAGTCACAATTTAATTATTATGATTACTGCAGGTCAAAAAGAAAGGAAGATGGAGACTCTTGTGTCTGTGTTTTCATGTGTTTCTGACAGAGAAGAATACTTGATTAAAAATGACAGATGTCATGGATAGCTCATATTCTACTTTTCTTTGTCCTTTCTGCTCATTATCTGTCTGTTAGGATATTCCAAGGAACTGCAAGAGGATCCCCTTAAGCCCCTGCTTGTGCCAGTTCAATGAATGGTTGGATGAATGGTTAATTGCTGAGGGAATGGCTGGCCATAAAACAGTAATCATATAACTGGTGCTGATGCAAACTTCCAGTGCACAATCCACCATTATTTACAGATTAGCTCAATGAGACAGAGGGAATATGCATCTGCAAAACTATCCTTCAGTAAAGGGGTGAGTGGTCCAGTGAGAGCACATTGTGAATATTCATAATTTGGGCATGATGAACAGCACAGGAGCTGCCAAATCATTTCAAGAGCCCAGAGAGCTTTTAGAAAACAGTGAAGATTAGCTGCCCTCATCTCTATTGTTATGAGGTGACTAGCTGGAGACAAGAGGTTCTTTGTTCTCTTCACAGTCCCATGAAAGCATAGTGTTCCAAGGAATCTGTTCCAAGAGAAGCTGAATTTTGTTTCTAACTTTCTGCTAGATAGCATCAGATGCATCTCTTACTTTAGGGTGTTTTTTTTTTTTTTTNCATTTTTCTTTTACTTTATCTGTAAGAGCTCTGAAGTTGCTGTTTTTGTTTTGGTGTTTTTTTTTTTTTTTTATTTTTTTTGGTTTTTTTTTTTTGTTGTTGTTTTCTTTGTTGTTTGTTGTTGTTGTTGTTTTTTGTTTGTTTGTTTTTTTGTTTTTGTTTTTTTTTTAATTTTGTGATCCACATACTTTATTCAGGTTGTGCAGAAATCAATATTTCTGTTTAAAATTAGGAAGAATAATTTCCAAATGTGACCTGTGTAACTGATCCTATGTGGTCTCCTTAAGCCTGCATTCAGATGAAGCAAGATTTAGGGCTAGAAATTCACTGTTTCTGCATCATCTCATTGGGTCATCACCATTCAGAGAAGAAACTGAGTCAAAACCAGTGGGTTTGGCAGATGGAAATGCATTTTTTGCCTATCTCAGTAGTGACATGCAATAGTGGCATAATGCAACAGGGGATATTGCAAACCTGGTACAGACTTGTTACAGTATATAGCTTATCTCCTTAGATGTGTACATTATATATAGCACTTAAATGCACTATGTAATTCTTAAACATTTGTGCTTGCAATGTCAACATGCCCTGGGAACTCACTGGTCATCCCAAGCTCACAGAGCTGGACATATATCAGCCTAAGTTGAGCACAGAAAGGCACAGAGGGGAAAATAATATGGTTCTTTTTTTATGGCAATAGGCAATTTTTCTGTTTTTTCTGACATTCTTGTCTTGTTAGTATTACTTTGGCTGTGACTAAGATATGCTGATCTTTTTTGTACAATAGAGTTATCTTAAACCTCTCTTGTGTTATGGGTGTGGGCACACAGAAACAACAAACAGACACGATGAAATTTTCTTTTGAGGGTTCTGTGGGTTAAAACATTAGAGCTGCCACTGCTGCAAGCATTAGCTATGTTAATGCCAAATTAATTTTAGAATGAAGAATATAATTATGTCAGGTAGGACAGGAGTAAGTAGAAGGAAAAAAATAAAAATATTGGAGAGAATTCAAAGAACAAAAGATCGCGAAGGAGGTGAGTAAAAGAGCAAAGGATGTAACACATTGATTCACAGTGAATTCTCCCTCTCTCAAAGGGGAAAAAAACAGTAGCAAGCAGGTCTCATTGAAAGAGCTTTAAACTAGATTTGAAGGGGAAAAGGGGAAAATAACCAGATTTGCCAGACATAAGCCTGGGGTGGCACACCAGTGTTTGAGGGACAGTGTTGGTGAGGTTTGGTTTGCTGTCCCAGTGGAGATAGGAAATGGAGATCCATGCAGCAGCAAAGCTGCAAGGGTTATTTAAGGGTTAGAAGCCACAGGTACACCTGAGAATGGTCACATTAGGAATTATGCAGGCTTCTCCACCCAAAAAGGTGGTGGGATCAATCACCCACCTAAAGTGCATCTACACCAATACATGCAGCATGGGCAACAGACAAGAGGAGTGGAAAGCCATGGAAAAGCAGGAAAACTGTGACATAGTTGTCATCATGGAAACATGGTGGGATAACTCACAAAGCAGGAGTGCTGCAATAGATGGCTATAAACCCTTCAGAAGGCACAGGTGAGGAATAAGATGTGGTGGGGTAGCCCTGTGTGTTAGGGAGTGTCTGCATTGCCTGGAGCTTAATGGTGGTAATGAAGATAGAACTGAGTGTTTATGGGTGGGAATCAGGGGGAAGGGTAACAAGGCAGATATTCTGTAGGAGTCTGTTCTGACTTCTCAATTAGGATGAATATTTTATAAGCAGCCAGGAGAAGTCTCACAATCCCTAACCCTTGTTCTTATGGGGAACTGCAAATTACCAGATGTCTGCTGGAAATACAAGACAGCAGAGAGGAAAAAGTCCAGGAGGTTCCTGGACTGTGTGAGTGATAACTTCCTGTTACAGCTGGAAAAGAAGCCAACTAGGCAAGGTGCCTGCCTGGATCTGCTGCTTGTGAACAGAGAAGGACTGGTGGGTGCTGTGATGGTTGAAGACCTCTTAGTGGTCATGAAATGAGATTTTTTCCATTCTTATATGGAGTGGGAATAGCAGAACAGACAGTTGCCTTGGACTTCTTGAGGGCAGATTTTAGTCTCTTTAGAAGTCTACTTAACAGAGTCTCATCATGACAGTGGCCATTCACAAAAAGTTTCAGAAGAAGGATTTAGGGAGCTGCAGGTCTGTTGGGCTGACATGGATGCTGGGGAAGGTCATGGAGAGGGTAATCTTGAATGCCACCACACAGCACATGCAGGACAGCCAAGGGATCAGACTCAGCCAGCATGGGTCTAGGAAAGGCAGGTCCTGCTTGACCAACCTGAATTCCTTCTATGACTAGGTCAAATCTCCTGCTATGCTCAGTGCCTTTATTTTCAAAATTACAGAAAAATGGGCAGTGAGGATCTGTGGGACAAGCACACCAGTGCTATCCTAGGCAGGTCACATCTACTTTTCATTTGAGCTTGGTGAAGGCAAAGCTTCTTCTAACAGCTCTCCCTGACTTAATATATAAGTTATTAAGCAGATGCTGGCATGATTTCCAAATGATTTTGGTCTGCCTTGCTTATTTAAAACACATTTTCCTCTTCTGAGCTATTCTGCAGATTCTCAGTAATGCTAACATTTCTGCACTTCTGAAGTCTCAGCTCAGTTTTATTTTCAGGCAGTTTGATTAGTCACTCCTTTCAAGCTACTAATCAGTTTTTGTTTTACATCTAGTTGCTTCAGAAATCATAGGTTTTTGCTATGCTGAAAATTAGTTTTTCCTTGGTCCCACTGCCATACTGATTTCTGTTGTGAATCATCTTATTGGAGATAAAACTTGCCACCTTTCCTGTGATTGCAAAGTCATATCTCTATTTGCCACTTTTTATGTGTGCCTGTAGCTTCATTTAATTTCAGCAGTTACACTTTGACTGGAGCAAGCTGAGGCTTCTCAGCTGTCCAGCTGTCCATGCTGCTCCCAGCCTGTCTGTGCTACTCGTGCTCTTGCCTTGCCAGGGCTTGGTACCCATGGCTTGTTCAGCTGCTGTGCTGAACTCACTGCCCCTTGCTGCAAGATGCAGGAGGGCAGCGTGGCCAGAAGCAGGAGGGCAGTTTTGAGGGGAACTTTCATTTTGTGTAAGTCCATTCATCACAGAAAAGGGAGAAAAGCAGTTCCTAAGTACTCTCCTGGCACTTGCAAGTATCAGTGCTCATTTCAGGCCTGAAATGAATTGGCTGCTTTTCTGCAAAAGCCATAGCAGATGGATCATGGCTGTGGATGAGCCATACTTATTTACCATGGCATTTTTGTGCCATGAGGTTCTGGCAAAAAGTCACCAGAAGCATCTTCCATGCTGGCAGCATCTAGCTGTGGGCATAAAATGGTGAGAGATATAAAAGCCTGGCTGTGGTGCTCTGTACCAAAGGTTGTGTCATACTCGGTGTTTTTTTTCCCACGAGCACACCAGAGCATGATTCCCTGGAGCCTTTTGAACAAAAGATAACTAGAAGATGTCTTTGTATAGGGCAGAATCCCAAGGAATTCTGCTGATGTGTTCGACATTCGAAGGGTAGACTTCCCATTCCTTTCCTTGGAAGGTGAGGTGTCAGAAGCTCCCCACCACACTTGCTCAACTGCCTAACCTAAGCATGCTCACCATGACACCCAGGCTATTTTTCTCAGCAAAAATTCTTCCAGATCACATAAAACTCAGCAAGAAGTCCTCTATTGTTGCATTTCTGCTGGCTCAGCATTTTTAAAGTAGGATTTAGAGTTTATATTCTCCTATAGTGCATCTTGAAGAAGAGACGACACCAAAAAAGATGCCCTTTTTTTCTACAGACCAGAAAGGCAAAATATGCTTGGCCAGCTGCAGATGAGTTGTTGTCAGAGACTGAAATAGCTCATGCCTCAAACATTGATGGAAAGTCTTAAACTATATAAAGAAGACTGTCCCTCCCTAAAGGATGCCTGACTGGAACTTTGGACTGAAAGTCGAACTACTGAGATTAGATGACTGGAAACCCATTCTTCAATCACCAGGCCTAGGAAAAAACAAACATGTCTGGGGGAAAGGAATGCATCTACAAGAGAACCAAACTCAGCAGCCATGCTGAGAGTCAGCTGTGGCTGAATTTGGGGTGGGGGAGATCAGAGCCTGCAGAAGCCAGGTTTACACAGAAATGCCTCCTGAAATGAGGTGGGTGGGAGGAGGTTTCAGGTGTAACCTCTGGTCAGAGCCAGTGATCACCCATCCTCCCTTACACAGACTGGCCCAGCTGTGGAACCCCCAACCCCAAGGCCACATCTATGGGACAGTCATGATAGGCAGCTGAGGAGGTGTCCTAATCCATCAAAGACACCCCAGAGTGCTCCCCAGAGACTTTGCATCACAAGATTGCAGGCAATGGAACAGATCCAGAGCCTGTTGAAAGAGACTGCACCCCCACCTCACCCTGGGGACCACACCTGGACATTGTCACCTGGCCTGAGTGTATATTAACTGACAGGATTCTCTGCTTTCAGGGGACCTTCACCACCAGGGAGACCAGGTGGAGTGGATCATCAGGATACTAGTGGGATCCATGGAGCAGTGATATTCTCTTTATTCTGTCTCTTTTCTATTTATCCCTTTCTCTCTTTTCCTATCTCTCTCATATTTATGATCAAATAAAACCAATACTATTGACATTGTCATATGGTCTCATTTGCACCTTAATTCAGTTAGAGACATTTCTAATAACCTTTTAATAACCAAATCTTGACAGTTGCCTGCCTGGCAAATATAATTAATTCCTTCAGAAAATGTGTCTGACTCTGTGTGACAGTAAATTGAATGGTACCTGAGTCAGGAATTCCCAGGCACTGGATAAGATTACACATGTTGCAATCTTAGCCCCTTAGCACGATTTTGGGCTCACTACCTAAGGCCTGACCAAAAAATTTCTGACATAGCCTGGGAGTTATCACCGGTCAAGCAACATTTCCATTTGGTTCTTTGGATAATTTCACACTTTTGGAGAGTGAAACACTTAACTGTATAGATATGTGCCACTCTGGGCCACCATGTTTTAGGAGCCTGACTGCTACCTAACTTAGAAGAATAGTTTGGGTGAAACATCCAATTTACTAGCTGTAGCCTCTAGGTCCACACAGGGTTGTTTTGGGACAAATGTGAAGCCAAACAAATGAGAAATGGTCACACATTCTGAGGAACCTGTCATTTTGTGCCAGAGGCAATTCTGAACAAAAATCAAGAGGTGGCCATTGTGAATCTCCTAGCTTGGCAATAAATACATGACCTAGAATATTACCGTGGTTCTTGTTACATGCGGATCTATCACCTCTTGGCTTCAAAAGCAATCTTTTCATGTGCCATAGTTCATGTGCCATAGTTTAAACGCCTGAGACACCTTGGCCTGAATATAACTGTCCAAACTCTTGTACCTACAACAGCAACATGCAAATGTCCCAAAGGCCTTGGGTTGCACCAGCTTTCTGAGCATCTCAGAATCCTAAATAAAATGTAACAAGATAACAATCAGCTCCACTGAACTGTGTCCTTCACCCTCTCCACTCATGTGTGAACCCCTAGGAAACTCACTTGACAAATTCAGTCTTGGCAAAATTTTTGGGATCCAGAATACAATTCAGCTTTTAAAATATAAGACAAAAGATTTTTTCTTCTAAATGTGGATTCAGAAATAAGTGTTGCATATAATATTAATCTCTTGTTCCACAAAGAATCAGAGCGCGTTGGTGCGTTTGGCCTTTTATACTTCCCTTTGAATGGCTAAATATGCCACTTTAGCCTACACAACTCAGTAGGGATCTTGCTAGCTTCCAAAAAACTGGAAAAGCGTGCTGCATGTTAATTTCCCTTGTGCAGATAAGAATGTACACCCTAATTTTGAATTTATATTTGAGAAAGAAGAAAGCTGTATTCAGCAATAGAGATGAGGGACATCAATGTGAAAATGAAGCCAGATTTTAACAAGAGGAGCTAGAGCTTTTGAGAAACTGTATAATTAGAAGAAACTGTGAATCTCATTTTTAATGTAAATGCCAAGGAGAACCCTTTTTCCTTTGGCATCAAACCTCCACCCTCAATCTACAAAAGCATATACTTACTTTGAAAGGATTGCCATAGATTATTATTTAGAACCTTAGGTTATGAACTGGGGATAACAAAACTCACAGCAATGTCCCCAGGCATTGCATTAACCCATGAAAATCCCAGGTAACATACCATTATTTGGTAAATATATATTCTCACCACCACTGACTGGAAACCTGGGAAAGCAAGCAATTATCACTGTGTTGGCATTTTGTGTTTAAAGTGTGTAATTATCTCTCCAACTCTCTACACGAATGTGTTTCACTGTATTTTATGGGTGCTTAATGAACATTTACTGACATAAATGAAATCAGACAACCATTAGAAAAATTCAGTATAATTGTTTCTGCTTCTATATTCATAGAACCATAGAATGGTTGGGGTTGGAAGGTTCCTTAAAGATGATCTACTTCCAACCCCCTGCCCTATGCCTAAGCTTTAGTCTAAACCAAAAGAAAAATACTTCTAATCTTTCTTTTATTAAGTGTAAGTGCTCAGAATTTTTATGATATTTTCTTGACATAAACACCAAACATATAGACATGGACTAAATACAAGATGCGCCCTGAGGGTTCACATGTTATTGGTAGGTATTTTAGAAATTTTTCTGTAGAAAGGAAAAGCTTATTTGGTGAGACACAATGCACAAGCTTGCAGAAAATTTAAATAAATATAACTTGCTTTTTATGCTTAACGAGACTAAGTAAACTTCAGGTTTTAAGTTGGAATGTGTTTGTCTTTTTTGGTATATACTGTCTATGGCAGGCCAGAGAAACACAAAGAATGAATCACATAAGTAAGAAAATTACAATGTTGTAAGGTTACTGTCATATTTTTATAAAGGATGCTGAAATGGGTTTGAATGAAGCAACAATTTTTCAATATTCATTCAAGAAATATTTCTAAATTTATTAGCAAACTTTCTAGCACATTCTTCATAGTCACAATCATCACATTACCAGATAAAATTGAATTTAGATTAATACCTAAACCCTTTTAGTCATTGTAATTCAACTAACTCAGTGGAAGTTGTTAAAACGTAACATGCTTTCCATTTTCCCAAAATTATGAACTACAATTTGAAAGCAGGTTTTATCATCTTTAACCACGCTGAATAGTTCCCTTGTATATGGTACCAAAGAAGTTCCCAAGATTGCTTTTGAAGGAGGATATTATTTGAATAGAGAAGAAATGAGACAAAATCCTCTGAGTTTTGTCAAAATGTATAGGCTTTACCCCAGTTTAGAAAGTAAGGGTCTCATTCTCAGGACACATGGAAAGTGTGTTGTAACCTTATGCTCACCATGCTCAGCAGGATAGCAACTTGATTAGCAACACACTTCAGGAGGAAGACTGACATTAAAAGTGTGATTGCCTATTATGTGTTGAAATGGTTACTGTGAGAGATCAGAAATTATTTCTATTGAAAAATATATTTGAGTTTTGCTTATTCATGTTTAAAAGTAGATTTTTGAATGGATTGCAACACTTTAAAAATATTCATTGCTCAAAAGGAATTCATTGCTCAAAAGTACTTATCAACTTATTAGGCATCTTCTTTTTTTTCCTCACTTGAAATCTGGCACTGTTTTGTTGTTGTTAAGTGTTTTTTGTGTTTTACAGCAAAGATGGAATTATTGTTTCATTTTTCATAACAGACTAGAATGTCTATCCCAAATATTATGATGTTGTTTTCTGAGAAATAATCATAATAGTAAAGTTCAGCTGCCTAAAAATTCATCAAAGAGTATAAAGATTATGAAAATAAAAATTAGAATTAATGTGATCACATTCTACATTACCCAGCAGAGTGGCACACCCTGCAGTGTTGAAAATGATATACAAATTTTAAAAAAGGCCTGTTTGCCTTCTGTCTTCCTCTCCCCTCAACTTAGTTCTATTGTAATTTTAATGCCGTCTGATTTTTCTGATGCCACATAGCATTTGGGGAGCATCTGCATTTAGGCACAACATCATAAGGAGTAGGTTTGGTCCTATGCTACATTTCAGTCAGGAACATTCTGAGTGAGTTTAGTGTTTCATGAAGTTAGTCAGAGTCTTGTAACCTTTCCCATGTAGGCTGGTCTACACAATGTAGATTTTGCATTTGAAATACTCAAGCCAGAAGGCTGCAAGAGACTTCTGTGCTAAAAGAGAGGACACCTGGCTTTTCTGAGCCTCACTTTTGAGATTTGGATCTCATTCTGCTTAAAAACTTGGGTGATGTTAACAATCCTTTCTATTTGAAGCCAAATTCATGTTGCATGACTCAGGTAAAACACTAAATCGTGGAGGGAGAACGAGCTGAAGTTCTATAAATATACCTTTGATTTTCATTGTAACCTAGAAGTCCAATCCTTTGCATTCCAAATACCTCTTTTTAATTGATGTTCAGCAAATTGTACTATATATGAACATGAAGTAGCCAACTATGGTAACTTTTTCTAAATTTGCTAAGTGACTCTTGGCCTTGTATTCCTAACCATGGGCATGTTTTCAGATGACTGGGTTTTGTAACTGCTGATAATCACATCTATTTTGAATGCCTCCAGGTAGATGCAGAAAATTGCAATGTTCTCCAAATCGCTAAGTACTCCAAATCACTTAAATATACCTGGGTATTTTGGCAACGCTAATGAATAGCTGGCAGGCAAATATAAAGCAGAAAGATTATGCCAGTGGAGAGTGAATAACATTTTAAAATAAGGCTGTACATATTTAAAAAGCAAAGAGTGATAAAATATTTAACTCGTTATATATGTAACATTACCAATTTTGTTACTTGAGGAAAAAAGAAATTAAAAATCCTTAGAATGTGACTGTTTTACAAAATACAGAGGCCAATCGATGCAACTGATACTCAAGAATATTTTAAATATGTCCTCTACTATTTAGAAATATCATTTTACAGTGATTTCTTCTAAAACAATCAAATTGCAATCAATATAAACTTCACGACATCCATTTATCTCTACTCAAAATTTCAAATGATTATCAACTTGGCTTTTAGTTATATTCTTATAATGTAAGACTAATTGCAAAATATACCTTTAATCTTTGATATAAACGATTAAGTAACTGTGATCTGTGTGTACATAATTTGAAAGTTTATACAAAAAAAAATACAGGATGAAAAAATT